>JAAGNO010007812.1:70081-92608 GCA_033439905.1 Ceryle rudis | reverse complement strand
CCCTGGGCAGACCATTCCAATGTTTGATAACCCTTTCAGTGAAGAAATGTTTCCTAATATCCAGCCTAAACCTCCCCGGCACAGCTTGCATCCATTCCCTCTGGTCCTGTCATATGTCACCCGGGAGAAGAGGCTGTCCCCCTCCCTCCTCATTCCAACCTCCTTTCAGGTAGCTGTACAGAATGATGAGGTTTCCCCTCAACCTCCTCTTCTCCAGACTAAACAACCCCAGCTCCCTCAGCTACTCCTCACAGGACCTGTGATCTAGGCCATTCACGAGCCTCATTGCCCTTTTCTGGACATGCTCCAGCACTTCTCTGTCCTAGGATGGTGCAGGTCATGTTCCAGTGGGGCAGGAATGTGGAGGAATTTGGAGCAGTTCTCTTGGCAGGAGAGATGGTATAGACCTCATCAGGTTTGTGCCCACATGGTGTGGGTTTATCCTGGAGCTCCTGCACATAACATTGCTATCTAGAAAGGAAACTTTTAACAGCTTATCACTATTATACAGTACTTTATATTCTGCACCCTGAAATTAAATTCTCTCAGCTAGAGTTAAATTCCTTTGTGGTACACAATGAACTTCACCATCTTCTTGCACTACCCACCAAGTATGGCCAGGGCCTTGAGCAGAAAAAAACCCATGGACGGGTTTGCCCCCACCCAAAGCAGGAGAGACCCACACAGTTTTCCCCAACGGATCGCTCTCACAAACAGCAGGGACTCCATCTCATTCTACTATATGCAACAGGTCTGACCGGGCAGGACCAGCTCGGTTGACAGATCCTCTGGTGTTAACCAACCAGGTAGCTTGTGCCAAATGTTCATCCCACTTTCTGAAAGTCCCACCACCCACTGCTTTCAGGGTGGCTTTCAACAAGCCATCGTAGTGTTCAATTTTCCCAGAGGCTGGTGCATGGTAGGGGATATGATATATCCCCTTAATACCATGCTCTGTGGCCCAGTTGCCTATAAGGTTGTTTCTGAAATGGGTCCCATTGTCCGATTCAATCCTCTCTGGGGATTTGCCTGTCAAAGCCCAGAGTATTACAGGCAGCAACATGAGGCACTCCAGCCATCCAGTGCTTGCTTCCACCATTGTCAGTACCTAGTGCTTACCCTGGCGAGTTCGAGGGAGTGTGATCTAACCAATCTGCCAGGCCTCTCTGTACTTATATTTAAACCACCGCCTCCTGTATCACAAAGGTTTCACCCGTTTGGCTTGCTTTATGGCAGCGCGTATGTCATAATTGTGGATAACCTGCACAATAGCATCCATAGCTAAATCCATTGCTTGGTCATGAGCCCACTGGTATGAAGTATATCTTCCTTGGTGTCCAGAAGCGTCATGGGCCCACCGAGCTAGAAACAGTTCACCTCTCTGCTCCCAGTGCGAATCTGCTTGCAAGACTTTAGCCATCTGATCTGCCTGGTGGTTGGGCTGGTGTTCGCCAGTGGCCTGGCTTTTAGGCACGTGAGCATCTCTGTGCCATTCCTTTACCCTTAGTGCCTATAGCTGGGCAGTGACGTCTTGCCACAGGTGGGCAGCCCAGACAGGCTTTCCTCTGCGCTGCCAGTTGTCCCATTTCCATGCTTTTAGCCACCCTGATAAGGCATTTGCTGACATTCTTGAGTCAGTGTAAAGTACTGGCCGCTTCTCCTGTTAAGCAATGTCCAGGGCCAGCTGGATGGCTTTCATCTCTGCAAATCTGCTCAATTCACCTTCTCCCTCAGCCACTTCTACAAGTCGCTGTGTAAGATTCCAAACAGCAGCTTTCCACCTCTGCTGATTTCCTATAAGATGGCAAGATCCCTCAGCGAACAGAGAAAATTTCTACTCATTAACTGCAAGTTCATTATATGGTGAAGCTTCCTCAGCACAGGTCACTGTTTCATCTGGTGGCTTTCCAAAGTCTGTACCCTCTAGCCATTTTGTGCTCACTTCCACTATGCATGGGCGATGCAGGCTTCCTATTTGAGCTCACTGGGTTATCAGGGCAATCCACTTACTCCAGGTGGCATTGCTGGCATGGTGTGTAGATGAGACCTTCCCTTTAAACATCCAGCCCAGGACTGGCAGTCAAGGAGCCAGAAGGAGCTGTGCCTCTCTACCAATTACCTCAGAAGCAGCTTGAACTCTTTCATAGGCAGCCAATATGTCCTTTTCTACTGGAGTATAACTAGCCTCTGAGCCTTTATAACCCTGACTCCAGAATCGAGGGGACGACCTCAAGTCTCCCCTGATGCTTTTTGCCAGAGGCTCCATGTAGGACCATTATCCCCGGCTGCAGTGTAGAGCACGTTCTTAATCTCTTATCCTGTTCGGAGAGGTCCCAGGACAATGGCATGGACTATCCTGTTTCATTTGTTCAAAGGCTGTTTGTTGTTCAGGGCCCCATTTAAAACCATTCTGCTTTTGGGTCACCTCATACAGGGGTCTCACAATTTGACTGTATCCAGGAATGTGCATTCTCCAAAACCCCAACACACCTAAGAAGGTTTGTGTCTCCTTCTTATTTGTGGATTGCACCATAGTTGCTATCTTATTAACCACATCCATAGGATATAGCAGCACACATCTTGCTGCTTAATTCCGTGGAACTGGATCTCTCTAGCAGGTCCCTCTACCTTGCTTCTCTTTACGGCAAAGACAGCTTTCAACAAAATAGCAATTATTCTCTTGGTTTTCTCAAAGACTTCCTCTGATGTATTACCCCATATGATGATGCCATCGATGTACCGCAGAAGGTCCAGACCTCCACCCTTCTCCAGTGCAGTGTGGATCAGTCCATGGCAGATAGTCAGGCTGTGCTTCCACCCCTGGGGCAGTCGATTCCAGGTGTACTGGACTCCCCTCCAGGTGAAAGCAAACTGCAGCCTGCACTCTGTTGTGATGGGAATAGAGAAAAATTTATCAGCAATGTCAATTGTGGCATACCATTTAGCTGCCTTGGCCTCCAGTTCATACTGGAGCTCCAGCATGTCCAGCACAGCAGCACTCATTGCTGGCATTAACCTCATTCAGGCCATGATAGTCTACAGTTAATCTCCACTCCCCATCAGGCTTTCGCACTGGCCATACTGGGCTCTTGAAGGGTGAGCAAGTCTTGCTCATAACTCTGACTTTGTAGTTGATTAGTTTAAGTATGGGGAGCAGGGATTCTCTGTTGGTCTGGTATTGCCAACAATGAGAAGCAGTTGGTACCTGCTGATCCTCCACCCTTACCAGGCCCACTGCGGAATGGTCATCTGAGAGGTCAGGCAAGGTAGACAGCCAGTTAGTGCCTTCAGTCTCCACAGCTGCTACACCAAGAGCCCACTTAAACCCTTTTGGGTCCTTGAAGTACCCCTCCTGCAGAAAGTCCATGCCAAGGATGCACAGAGCATCTGGGCCAGTCTTCCCAGTTAGGCTCATTTCAACCTCCAATACAGCCAGTTCTTGAGACCCTCCTGTAGAGATAGAGCACTGGAGGGTTAGAGAAGAGGCATTCCCACTGTATGCAGTCACATACTTTTGCATTGTCATTAGAAAATTCTGTTTAGTAGACAAGAGTGGCTCAAGGGATACTGCTGTAAAGGTTTTCCGCATTGTTTGTGCATAATCTACGCGTAACACTCAACTTGGGAATGAGATATGATGTAGAAAATTGCCTTTGCAGTCCTTGAAGCCAATAATTTAGCTCTGCAACCTTAATTTACAAGGGAAAAGGGATGGTAGTTGGAACATGAATTTGGATCACTGTCAGATTTAGGAATGAAAGTAATTAATGCTTCTGTGAAACTCCCCTGATAGTTATTTTTGGATTCAAAAATCTTTAAAGAAAAGTTTTAATTTAGGGGCAGAAGCTCATTATAATCTCAAAAGAATCCCGCTGTACTAAATCATTCTGCCTCCAATTCATAGACCCACATTCCCTCTATACATACAGCTCCTTCCCTGATAAAGCAGCAAATTATTTCCCACCGTAGCTACTGAAACTTTGATTTGCTCTCTGATTTCTTCCAAATTGAGGCTGCTTGCCCTCATATTCAAGGCTCTTACTACTGGCATGCAACAACGGTGACCAAGGTCTTTCTTTTCACATCAATACTTCCTGCCCATCTTCAAATTTCCTTACAACTTCTCCCAAGCAACTAACTCATCAAGAACCTGCTCTACAACACTCCTTGTCTCACCAAACCGCGAACTGTTGTTTCCAGCTGTAGTATCCCCAAGACATCATGGAGGTATTAAAATAATTACTGAGGTGACAACATGGCCTGACTGCCACCCGTGAACTTCACCTCTCTGCTCCCTCCAGCTCCCCACTTCTGACAATTTTTTAATCGTGGATTGTATGTTGCTGCAGACTGTAAAACACTCAGCCCACATTTGCTGCTATTATGATCTATTAATGATAAAGGCCAATAGAACTGGACTCCTGGGAAAGGGACAGGGAAGGACTTCAGTCATTTTCAAGCTGTGTGTTATTTCTTTATTTTATTTTAACCTGTTCTTTAATGCCCGCTGTGACAAAGTCTCAGAGGATACCAATGAGGCAGAAATGAATATTTAATCCTACTCCATATTTCTGAATCCTTCAGCTCTGGTAGTTCTGTAGGATTGTCACTTACCGTCACAGTTCCAGGGATCAGCAGAGCCAGTGGAAAGGTTCCTGCTGACTGTAGTAGGCACTGAAACAGGTACTCAGACAACTAAATAGAGCAGGAAGTTTAGTAAAGGTTTCATCTATTTACTTATTTTCCCTTACACAAAAATCACCTTTCATCTTTAGTTATTTACATTCTTCAAAGCAAGTACTTATGACAGACAGCTGCAAACAAAACCCAAAGGTTTTGGAGCTGAAAAGCAAGCAGCTGTGCTCTGCCACTTCTATTGGCATGGGGACGTATTTTCAGATTCTCAGTCAAATCTACGAGTGCTGTTCAAGGTTCACACAGGGATAACTGCATTTTGAAAGCTTCCAAAAGGCCAGCACAAACACTAGGGCCTTATCCGTGTTTTTAAGCCAAAGGGACTATTTATGTGAGCAAAGTTAAGCACTGAGCAAGCCTTCACAGGTTTGTGCACCGGTATTACAATCACACACATGAGCAGAATCATTAATTGTCCTAATTCCTTGGCCATTCTACTAAGAATAATGAAAGGAAAAATCATATACATACTTCGGTATTGGCTTAGTCTCTCTTCAGCTGCCACTATGTCTCTTCTGAATAAGAGACGGTAGTCAGTGCTTGCTAAAAAGGATGGCCACACCGTTCTCATTGTTAGTCCCCAAAGAATGTATTGCTTCAAAAAAATCTTCTCTCTAAGATTTGGGTTTTGATAAACGTTTCTCTTGGAGAAATGCCACTAAGCATTTAATTCTGCTTCTTTTTATTATTTTTTTATTTTAGGGAAGATTCCTCCCCCTATTTTAATAGGCTGTTACAGCCTTTAACACGCCATGAAATTAAATGCCTCCATTGGGGATCCATAACTTATCATAACAATAGTATTTCTAGCACTTGTTGGAACTATGAGGAAACTTAGAAGGTGGTATAATAATGAGTGTAACATTTTAAAGGACTACAGACTTGTCACTATACATTACTGAGCTCCCATAGTTAACCCATGAATTAAAAAGCATGTGAAAGTGATAATAGCTGAATTTCTAAAGAAATGATTGACATTTGGTGAAATTATCACATTGCTGGAATTAACCTGTGATCTGCTGGGAAGTATAAAACCCCCAAATACTTGGAAGCATATTAATCTCATAACTGACCCTGCTTTAATCAGGAGGTTGGACTAGATGACCTCCCGAGGTTCCTTCCAACCTAAATTATCCTACCATTCTAATCACGTCTACTGTTTTTTGCTAGGTACTTGTAATGATAGATATGAGTATGTAGTAAGTACAGATCCCTTTCTTCCTGCTTGCATAACATTACAAAAACTCCAGTGCAGACGTAAATAAAAACTGAAGGCCAAATTCTGCCAGATGTAAACAGCCTTCTAGTAATGGGAACTGACACGTGTGCCCCTCTCTAGGTTTGAGGAGACACACATGGTCTGATCTATAGAGCATTTATAGTTCCCAACTAAACTTTTCTTTCGTGAAAGGTGAGCAATCTGCATCTCCCAAGAACAAGGCCATGATTCAGGAAAAGCTTTTTAAGAGTACTCACAGCACTGTGTGCTCAAATGTCTTGCCTAGATCCAAAGCTTTGCTCAATATTCAATCCCTTAAGACTCCAGTAAAGAAATGCTCAACATAGAATCATAGAATTGTTTAGGGTAGACAAGACCTTTAAGATCATCAAGTCCAACTGTTAACCCAGCACTGCAAAGACTACCACAAAACCAGGTCCCTAAGCACCCCATCTGCATGTCCTTCAATCCCTCCAGGAACGGTGACTCAGGCAGTTCTGTGGGCAGACTGTTTCAGGGCTTGACAACCTTTTCATGAGCCACTTCCAATCTTTAGTCATGCTGGTTTACTCTGAATCACATGAATCCACCTTGAGCTGTGCACATTTCTGTATTGCTCTTTAGTTTGCAAGTTCTTCAGTGAGAGGCTGTCATTGCCTACGTTTGTACAGCTTTCTGCCTTCCAGCACTGTGGCCATTTCAGTCTACTTGTTTTCACCACAAGAGAAGTCTTACAGATCCTTGAGGGAGAGTTAGGATGAGCCCTACCGCCTCAGTGAGAGAGACACATTACAAAAAACCATTTTCACAATGACCAGGAGTTGACAAATATGAAAACTGCCAAGTTGTAAATTTTAGTAAGTCACCTGCAGGAGTGAGATTACTTAAAAAAGCAAAACCATGGACAGTGCTTATTTCTTTCGTAAGGTTCTAACAGGGAATAGAACCATCACATAGAGCACTTCCACCAGCCTTTAAGTATCCTGGAGGGAACAGGATTTGTTTTAACACAAATCTCAGAATAAAAAAGAATAATGGAGAGTAGCCACAAGAGAGGCCAAAAATATTCCTAAACAGTCTAGACCAAATGCACTGTTACCACAGGGAAAACTGAATGCTCATTAATCAGCACTGCCAAAGACCTATCAGCACTACCGGAAAGAAACACTCATTTTCTTGACCTGAAACATAAAGTTAAGTTTGAACAAGTTTTTCTGTAGTGGGGGAAATTTGGATTAGCATTGGTGACTTAACCTCAGCCCAGTCCCTCTGCCCAACTAGATGTTAGTCAGGTGTTACTGGCATCATCAGTCTACAGCAAGGTCTTTTATATCTGCTCTTGGTGCTACTCCAGGAGAACTCGCACGCTTTCCACAGGCGGTGCTCGTGCCATGTGGTCTGAACGAGCAAGGGTATCTTAGCTAACTCTGCTTGTCTATTGAGCTAGCAGAGTTTCAAGTGGCAGGAGTTTGTGCTTTCAGATCTAAATTTAAATACAGACCCCAACAACAGATAACCTCGATAATTCGGAGGCAGTGTGGGAACCCTGAATGTATGGACAATTTGAGATTATACCTCAAAAAGAAGTTAGCTTAGGGTATCAGTACTCCTTCCACTGACGGCTGGAAAAGTGAGAACAGGAAAACTTATCTATAATATTTGCACTGTCAACTGTGACTGAAATCTTCTTTGTCATCCCATTAAGGTATCATTAGGAGGGTGAGAGAGATCACCACTTCTACTACACACAGGATCCCCTCCAATTTCATACCTGAAGTTCTCAGGCCATCTGAGGAACTGCCCATCACCAAGCACAACAAGCTGCTGGCACCATAAAATGACAGTTAGCACTTGCCAGCATGTAGAATAAGTAATGCATAATAGCAAAATATTAATGCAGGCAGTGTTTAAGTAAATGACAATATTGTTTTCTTGTAATCTTTCTCTAACTCCGCTGGAAGAGTACAGTGTTGACATGATAATTTTATCAACTTCCTTGACAGTTCATGTTAAACCATCCTCCATTATCTTAGATTGATAATTGGCACTTACAAAGAAAATGAAATGTCTGAGAAATTCACTAAAGGTGCCAGATGTTTGTGAAAACCCAGTGCAACGGTGAAGTTACCTAAATCACCGTGTAAGCACCTAAAAGGCTGTTTCCTTTTTTAAATTATAAAAAAATAAAAAATATAATGAGTTCGTATCGTATTTTTAATGCAATGGAAGTGAAGAGGTTACTGGGAGACAAAGTCTTCCTTCCATCAGCTGATACTGGCAGTAATTTCAATTGAGTCAACAAAGTTACAGTATTTGGCTTTAGATCTGCTCTCTCCTCTTTCACCCTTTTCCAGGAAATAGAAAATGGAGAGAAAAGCTTATTTCTGCAGGTAGTCCCTTAATAATCTATTACAACAAAGTTGTATCAGAAAGCCTTATTTGGAAGTGTTCAAGTGATCTATTTCCACAGTACTGGTCCTTTTCCCCCCACAATCTAAGCACACAGACCATGAGGACCCATCCAATGAACTGCAGACACCCTTCTCTTTAAAGTACTTTGGCATTTAGATCCCCAGTGGCTGCTCTATCTATACAGTTTAAGCTGCTTGAAAAAGCAAGAACATAATTTAATTACAGTCAGTTGCTAAATATCCGAGCAAAGGAAGTTCCTGAGGACGCTTGGCCTATCCCTCAAGCCAGGCCAGGCTCAGGAACAACAACAACAAAAAAGAAACTAAAAAGTAGTAACATCTCTTTTGTCAAAATTACTCTTCCTTGTCCTGTCACTGCTGAAAGCAGACTGAAGAATACTTATTTTTCTTTTTGCTAACTACACCGAATCATGAAGAATCATTTCCCAAAGTGAGGTAGCATGGACAAAAGGTAAGAACTCAATTCAGTGTGTTCAGTATACACGAACAGCTTATTTCATTTAAATGTGACCTGATCACAGAAACATCTGTGACCAGATCATCCCCTGATGTTAACTGGCCACAATAATACGGTGAAATTCTGGACACAAAAGTGAACAAAGGACAAGACAACGTTGTCAACCGTCTGACATTCTCGATCACACTGCAATCATTTATTGTAATAAGAAATAGTGGTTTGATCAGATACTCAAACGAGCAAAATCACCATCTACCTTTATGTGCAAATGAAATGACAGAACCTTATCTCTGTTCAACTCTCACATGACTGATTTTTTCAGTTTCTCTTACTCTCAGACCATAAAAAGAAAGAGAGAAATTATCTTACCTACAAAGGGACGTTTTATGAGGCTCGCTTGCTACTTTTGATCGAATCCGGATACTTGTTGTATCAAACAATTCAGTGATGGCTCAAAGATGATCTGCTGCTCTACTTCTACACTCCACGTCTCAGAAGTTTCATAATGTAGACTAAGTTGTTAGACCTTCAGCATAATTGACTTTAAAATGGCATTCTGCACTCTGAAAGCATAAAAGAAAAAAACCCACATTACTTAATGTACTTAACTATTTTCCAAAACTGCTTCATCTATCTAATGAAGCAGAGGACATTAAACCTATTACTAAGATACACTGGCCTCAGAACATTGGCCCAACTTCCACAGATTTTGGAAAACTGTCATACTTTACTGACCCAGGCCTCAAGGTTTATGAGACAATAACCACAAGTCTTCACGAACATCTGTAGAGCATGGACTTCTAGGGGTCTGTGACAATCCTGAGGCATGACCCCACGAGTGACAGAAATCTCCTCCATGCCTAGCTCTGCCATCATCCATTTCTTCACAGGACTAGAACAGTCTTCCAGGAGAAAGGCGGTGAAAGTGGCAGCTCCACAGAAGGCTGGTTAGTGGTAGTGTGGATTTACATTTTAAGGTGTTTTAGGACCTTGTAAAACCACAGAATATATTATTTCCATATTTCAGCTCTGACCTTACCGTATAGCTTTTGCTCTATGAATAATCCCATTTCATTATTGCAAGGTTGCATTTCTGAAGGTTGGTTATAAATTATATCTATAAATAATTTCTCAAGTTACTGTTTGCAAGTTGCTTGCTACTTTTTTATCTTTAGGAAAGCCTGTCCTCAGACCACCTCAATTCTGGTCCCTCGCCTTTGCTATTAAAACCACAAATACAAAACATTTACTAATGGCTACTTGAGTTTGTATCTGGTTTATGAATGATGCGTTTAAATTTCTTATTCACTTAATGACAAGGGAACTTGCACAGAGCAACTGAACTGTTAGCCATTGTTCTGCACATCATACTTTTACTCCAACTTTTCTTTCCTCTGACCATCAAAGACTCAAAAGAAAAGAAGATGGGGGTAGGTCAGATATCTGGAATCTAATTCTTTGTCACCCCATAAAAAAATCCAATCAATTCTTTTGTGGCTTGTCCAAATCCCATAGAAATCAATGTAAAGACTCCCACTTTGATTTGACAGAGTATATTTGCCAGGCCTTTAATGTCTCTAAAGCAAAATTAATAGGATGCTTAATTAGAGACTTAATTAATGCCTGTATGATGCTTTCTAAAAAAGAATTTAAATTAATGCTCATGGTTTCCACAATTTTCAACACCAGTCTCCTGGTTCTCTGCTGATTAAAATCTCTGGAATGTATTATATGTTTAGGATTATAGAAATCAATACATTTTTAAATAACAGAGCTCATTCATTCAAGAGGGGAAAGGATTCACCTCCTTTCTCCACAGTGTGGGTGCTACAAGCTTACTGTAACCACTGAAAACTAGCAGAACTGACACTCTTATTTACAAAAGGCTGAATCCTATCAAGGATGGAAAGTTCTCTTTTTTTTTTTCTTTTTCTTTTCTTTTTTTTTTTTTTTTTTTGACCCTGGTAATAAAGCTGCATCTTTTTTCCTTGCTGTAGCCTGAAACAAAAAATTTGATTCTGAGGTGGAAAAATAATTAGTAACATGGGAAGTTGAATGAATTTTGAGATATTGAGGAAAATATAGTTTGAAGTGTCAGGTTTACTTGCTTACCCACAGGAACAACAGAGCAGCAAAGAAATAAAACCCTCTTAGAACTTATAGCTTTCATCAACCTATTCCCCCTGGCTGATTTTTTCCCCCAAATCTCTCTTTTCCCAGTGGCTTCTATTAGAAACACAAATAGTTTGCCTCTCTACTTACAGACAAATGTCACGTTACTTGGTTTTTGATATATTTTTTTTTAAATACTATTGAATTATTATTCTTTTTTTTTTTAATGCGAGGATAGCAGCACTATGCAACCTGTTCAGTCAAATAAATACATTTCACAGGAGAACTTGCACTGCATGATTTCAAAGGAAACTGAAGGTATTAGTAGTTCAACTCCTGTTTATTTGGCCAGAGAGAGTTGCCCTCTTTTTGACACCTCACCTGTGTCATTATAAGGCCTACCAAACCCACCAGGAATAGATCTTTGAGTATTCATTTGGAACAGCTATGGATTAGCAAAGAAGACACTTACAGTCTCTTCCACACTCTACTGTGACCAGATCGTGAAACGTTTCTGGATAGAAATTGATTCTTTATGTTGCAATTACAAAAGATAGGGGAAATCAGCATCCAGTGCCTCAGCACTTTCACAGTTGATGATTTTTTTGTTCCCTCTCCAAAGACAATAACTCTAAGTCCAACCTCCTCAAGTGCATGTATACCAATGCAGAAGCGGGAGGAACTGGAGCTCCACATCGGGTCTGAGAGTTACATCATCACAGGAATCACAGATTCTTGGTGGGAAGACTTGCATGACTGGAAGACCTCAATGGATGGCTACAAACTGTTCTGGACAGATAGAAAGGGAAGAAGAGGAGGAGGAGCTGCACTGTATGGAAAAGAGAAGCTTGAGTGTATGGAAGTGAGCTGAGACCACAAAAGAGGTCTATGGAATGCCTCTGGATCAAGATAAGAGAGGTCATCACCAACTTCCTAATCGGGACGATGAGGATGATAAAACCTTACCTTGGCTGCTCAAGGAAGTCCCAGGCCAACAGAACCTGGTCCTCAAGGGTGATTTCGATTACCAGGACATTTGTTGTGGAAACAACACAGCAGTTGTTGACAACAACACAGCAAGGCAGGCACAGCTCCAGCTGTGAGCTTTGATACACCCTCTTCCCCTTTCAAGCTGTGGTGGTGGTGATGAGTGTGATCACACCTTTCTAGCTCAAGTGTCTGCTCCTGGGGTCTGATGCCTGCATTCAGCAGTCACTGCACTCTCACCAAAATGTCTTTCAGACTGTCAATCTGAATTTTGTCTCTCCTGCACCACCAGTGTACTGCCTCTCTCTCCTGACAGCCCCTGGCCCCCTTTCCCCCTGCTCAGGTCATAGGGGCATTTGCACCCATTTGTTGTGTCCTTAGAGCTCAATGCCTCAAGCAAAAGAACAGGTTACACTGCTCTCCCTTAAAGGCTGCCTCCCCCTCTCTCTGAATTTTCTTCTCTCCAGCCAGCTTGCACTGTTAGCTGCCTTTCTAAGGTAGCTACCTTTCTGTGCAGGGCAGCACATAGAGACCCCATACAAGAAGGTGCAGGACGTATTTTGTGAAGACAACAAGCTACATTAGGTTGCTTAATAAGAACCACTAACCTGTAACATTAGTTTTGTTCTTAAAGGGAAGGAAATTGCTGCAAGTCAGGGTATGCTGGAAAGCACAGGAACCTTGTTCTGTTTTTCTCCACACCCAAGTATTTGCTAATTATTTTGAAACAACTCCCATCCCACTTGCCCTCTCAGAAGGATTTAAGTTAAGCAATGAGAGTTAGAAGCCCCATTTTTTTTGTGTGGATTTGCAGGCGCGACTTGTAGCTGAGCCATAATCCTATTCTACTTCACCGAAGCCTGGTTTTCCCCAGGGGATGGAAGTGTCTCTGACTGCAAATTCCACTGCACTGTGAGCACACAAGTCTCAGTGCTGAACCCGGCCCCTGACAGAGTGGGCATGGAGGCTCTGAGCACTGCCAGCTGAATGAAGATAACCACAGTATTGCCATACAAGTCAGAGATGCATTTCTTATTCTCTGTTAAAACAGATATAACATATTACATCTTAATATTTTGAGAATACACTGTTGTTTGTGTGAATGATATCTAGAAATCTAATTCATAGATGTGCTTGCCATTAAACACTAAGGTCTGGTTTTTTTGAGGAGAAAAAGTGTATTCAAATGCCACGCAACGGGAAGAAAAGAGTGGGGTGATTTCACTTGCTAAAATCTCATCTACTTCAGCCAAAGAAATTAAAAATACACGAGAAGTCATGCTAGCCATAGCCTCCCATTGAAAGATGCTGTTCTGAAGTTTGCATAGAAAACCGGGAAATGGGAAATGGCTAAAAGGATGCAGAAAGTCCTCGATCTTCATCGCCTGGTTTCTGCAAAGTAAAGAAATCTAAAGCAACAGGCCCTAGTGAGTGGAATTCTACAGTAAGGATGAGAAGGAAACTTGTCACAGAGTGATTACAGATAGTCTTCCTACCAGAACAATGTTGGGAAAGTAATTACAGGGAGATTCAGGTCTTGGCAGATAGCAGAACAGTTTTAACAGAAGAGTCATGAGGGGGCTTCTAGGCACCACGATAAGCATCAATTCCTTTCATGGCACCAGAAGTGGAAAGTGTAAATGACATTCCCTAATTACACACTGCTATACTTAAAAAGACGATTAGAAGGAGCAGAGGGCATGGAAGGCAGCACAGCAAACCAGGAAGTTACTCAGAGTGCAAACTCCATACTGTGCATGGAGGAGAAGTGGAGGAAACACATTTAAGAACAAACTTATTCAAAAGCTATTAAAACAGCCAATCACTGTTAAATTGTGTAGAGGAGGAAATATGCCCTAGAGGGAGTGCAGACCAGAAAAGATTGACTTCTTCAAATGCAGAGCTGTGGTGGAGCAATCAAATACTCCAACGCCAGCTTTCCCCTCAGAGACAAGACAACCTGGGGCCATATGACCTCAACCTCTGATATGCACAAGGAAAATTTAATGAGAGATTTGCTATAGGAACTGATGTCTTGAAGTGACAAATTGCAAGCTTCACTGACCTCCTGTGAAGGGGAAGTTTCAAACTTTCATCAGCAAAATGAAGCAACTGAGACAGGCAGATGCAAGGCAAGGAAAACTGACTCTTAAGCAGAACCATTTACCGCCACTGATAAAGGCACCTTAATTCCACATTCTTGCTAGCCAAAAGTAAAACGGCGATAGAGAAACACAAAATATAAGATAAAAGCATCAAAACACAATTGAGGTGAAATCCTTGGCTGGATAATTGATTTCCTTCCCCCAAAACCAATACTGTTTGAGAAGAGATGCTCTGTTGATTTAGTCATTGCTAGACTCAGTCAGAACCAGGAGGTACCCAAGTGTTCACAATCACAAGAAATTAAATTAAACTCTTCCAAGCTTTCACAGTTTCCAAAAAGGCTTACTTTGGATTTTGACTAGAGGGTAAAGCACAGGCAGAGCACAAACCAGAAAGCTTATCTTTAAGAGCCTGTATCTTTGTAATTGCCAGAATGTTAACTGTAGGAGATTGCAGTACTGCAAACAAGTCAGTTAATATTTCCAAGTGCCAAAGATTTTACCCCAGATTTCCAAGACCATATCTCATGCAGTTAATAGGTTTCATGCTGATTATTAAACTGAACAATACAGAATATCATGCTGTTGGCAAAAAAACATTATCATTAATAAGATTATATATTTGCCTCTAAAAAAAGGAAGAAATGGCTCTGGGCAATTGATCTATGCCTTCAGAAGATTAATAATGTGAAAAGTGAAGTGATTTGTCCCATCAGCCTCTCTTCCAGCTCCTACGCTAGGAGAAAAAGATTTCTGCCTATTAAAAAGCTCTACAGATAGAGAAAATGTTAACTTTTGGAAGTTCTTTTGCCAGATCAGATATCTGAAACACCGTCCCTTACAGCCATCATCTTTGGCATCTTCAGGACAGATAAAACCAATGACTTGGGGTGTTCTGCTTCAAGCAGAGTTTTTCTGAGTATACACGTGCCCAGAATCAAGCCTCTCTGGAATGTCAGGTTGGGTACCTGAATTCAGAGACACCTAAAGTCACTAGTAACGCTTGAAAAGTGTAGGCATAATTCCCAACACACAATCTCTCTCAAGAAAGCCCACACTGGCAAATTGCAAATAAATCACTCCTCACAGAAAGTCTTAAATGACAGGATTTGGCTCCAGTGCCTACAATTCTTCACTGAAATGTTACATCATGTCACTTTTTATTGCCCTGTGTGCATGCCAATGTGTACAAGATTAGTGCTGCTGCTGCAGATGAGGAGATGAACAACTGCTGTTCCTAGGCTTGCATCCCTTAAAAAAAATCATTGATATTATGAAATCTAATTAAGAGCAAGATTTTTTTTTTTCCTGTAGGAAAAGCAGAAGAAGCAGAACTCAGAAAATCATGTGCCAACACCTGAAAAAAGGAGTCCTTTTCAGTGTCAACAATAAACAAAGCTTCAAGAAAGAAAAAATGTATCAGTAGCTGAATTCATTAAAATATCTCACATTAAAATCCAGAAACAAAAACCTAGAGGAAAAGCAGAAGACTTACGGGTTCCGAGTCTACTCCCAAACCAAGACCAACAGGGTTAACAATCAATACTCTTTAGGTGTGTTAAAGCTGCACCTTCTAGCTAAAAGAAATCCAATGGTGGCTACTATATTTGTAAGTGGAATTTTGACAGCAGCACAGATACATCTTCATCAGCACTCTGTGTCTGCCTGCCCCCTCACTTTAGTTCTTATTGTCATTTTGCAATATATTAATGATCCAAATCATCGAGTGATTCCAGTTAGGCTGCAAGAGGTTCTCTGAAGTAGGCAGCACTCTTTATAATGATAAATTGCAGGAATAATGGCCTCTTCACTGAAAGCAAAACATCAGAAAACTGACTTAAAAATGGCAGAAGAGGAGGGGCGGAAGATAGCAAGAAAAATAGATGGCACTTTTGGTTTGTTGCAACTCCCAAAAACTTAATTCCAGGCATTCTGGAGGCCAGAGAAAATTCACTGAAGTTATTTCTTGAGCATGGCCTGGACTTGAGCAACCACTTGGTTCTCTAGTCTGTAGAACTTAGGCTGTCAATGGAAAAAAGTTCTTCCAACCAGAGAGGTAATGCCCACCAAGGCCACAGCAGCTGAGACTAAGTAGCCCAAACAATGATACCATCACATGGACTGAAGCGCTCTAGTGGTACTGTCATACGCTGGCTTTTCCCAGAAGACATCACTGCTATTTTACAGTTCCAACCAAGCTGCCAAATGGGCAGGTAGTGGTATCTCGGAGCCAAACATGTGGCTGTGGCTAGGAAATGTAGGCTTCACTCACAGGGCTACGTACATATCACTGACAGAAGACCACAAAAAACTGCAAAAACTATTAAGACTCTGGTGGTGTCTACCTCTGTTCTCACACAAGTGCATGAATAAGATAACAGAAAAGTTCTCATTCACCTCTTCGATGAGGTTCCTCAAGCTCAAATGGTTTAGTAACTTGCCTGGGTTTGGTGCATCTTGGCCAGTCTGAAACTTGCAGTGTTAAATATAAACAGCTTCAGGCATGGGTCAATTAAAATGAACAGTGGTTTTCTCCCCTCCTCTCTCATTCTCCCTCCATTTTATTTTCTTGTACTGGCTGCAGAACTGACTGAATCTTATCCCTTTCAACTGCCCTGAAAAACCCTCTAATTAGCTTTCTGCTACTCCAATTAGTAAAGGCAACACAGTGGCCATTATTATATTTCCAGGTGCTCTACAGATTTTCTGACAATAAACTAGACTGATGAAAACCATGAATACACAAACAATCTGTAAAGTTTAATGCTTCCATTTGTTTGGCTATCTGAATAAGAAAAATGCCATTAATATGGATAAGTCCTTCAACTTTCCCCATTAATAGCTGGTCTTAATTCACAGGTGCCTTTTTAATCTCTCCTGAATTCCTCTAGAACCTAATGAATAGATGCAATAATAATAGCAACTCAGAATTTAATCCTGATTCTAGTCTGTCTTAAATTGGACCTTAGTCATTAAGAGATTACAGGATAGTGAATGATAGTTAATCAATGTGTTTAATTTGGCCCCATTATTTATTTGATACACATTCTCACATAGTGGCTATAAATCTTTTTTCCCTCAAGCTTGGCCACCAGAAGCAATGCTGAGATACTGAGCGAAAAAATATTAGATTTGATGATCCTTTTAAGTGCAGGTTAAACTATAATTCATCTCTCGGCATGTGCTCGTACCTTTCAGACCAATACATATATGCACATATGTAGTTCATGCATAGCCAAACATTTCGGGTAAGATTTATTGTGCTCTATTTTTTGTCTCTGTTACCTCTTAGCATTATCAGTCAAGATTTCCCAGCACTTACCACAGCATTAGCCCAAAGCATCAGGAAATCACATTTCTTGGTGCCAAGGGTTTAAAAAGATTCTAATTCAGCTATTAAACTGGAGGCAGCATGTGCCAGCCCCACAGCACATTCACCCATTAATTCTGTCCCCTGGAAAAAATGACTACCTCTTGCATCAGTCTGATAAAACGAGGAAACGCGCTGATTATGTCTGCGGCAGCTATTCTTGACCCAACCAACGGTGACAGTCATCAAACCGCAGTACCTAGAGCGCTGCAAGCTGTGTGAGCTAACCCAAGACATCATTAATTCTAAACACCAGAGCTTTCGTCCAGATACTGGAGTTCAGAGAAGCTTAAAAACAAATCCCTTTGGTGGGTTGAAATTCTGTATGCTGTTCATATTAACTTCACACGGACAGCATTTGGAACTTATTTCTCTAGCTGGACAGATGAGAATCAAAAGTGCCAGTGTCTTTCACTGGATTGCTCTAATACTGGACCTGAGGTTCAATTAATAACGTTAGATGGACAGAAATCAAACTGATTGAGAGACTATCTGGTGTTTTTTTATTTTTTTTTTATCACTTTTAACACAACAAAATGGAGAGAATGAAGTAGCTGTGAAGGCCGTAGACTGGGTGATTTGTCCAGCCAGGATCTGAAGCATGCACGTGTTCAGTGGAGGAAAACCAGGTGGAAAAAACCAACACGGTATTAAAAGAGTCCTTGCTACCTAATCCTGCCAAGTCCTTGCGAAGATTTTGACTATTCAGAGGGGTCCTGAGTTCTGTATTTCTGGAAAGTTACTGTATGAGACAAAATCGAGGAGGTGTCCCATGGAATCACTGTAAATTAAGCTTGCTCAGTGAAGGACTTGTTCTCTGAAAGAGCCGATGTACTTAGGCAGTTGTGTGCACCGTGTGGTGTTAATCTTAGCCGGGAAGTGATAGCTTACAACATTGTCATCAAGCTGCCAATGCCACCCAAATAAGACTTCCCGTCCTGCTCTCTAAGGCTGGGAGGTACAGTCCTAACACTGTCTATACCAGAGCAGGAAGAAATGGGAGGAGAACCAGCCCAAAGCCAGAGGCTTCTCTTCTTTGTTCCCAGGAGACAGGGATTTGGCTGTATCATTATCACACAGTTGGTATCAAAGCCTTCCCTTAGGAAAAAAATGGAACCTCCACCTGGTTCTGCACATTTTTGGGTCCTCTTCACGTAGAAGGAAGGGATTCATTATGACTATTTCCACTGTCACCTGTGATCACGGATCCAAAGCATTCAGAGAATGAGAGATCTCTGCACAGATCTCCTAGAAGTGAAGAGTACTTTTTGTAAAAAAAAATGCGCTGCTTTCTAATGTGCTACCCTGAGAGTTCTCCTTTGTCCCACTTTGCTCAATTGCAAAAAAAAAAAAAAAACAACACCAAACCAACCCAGACAGAAACATGCTTTTTTTTCATGGAGGTGAGTAGCCAAATGCTACCTCAGAAAGCATAGACTGGAATACCCTGGAAGTGCCCTAAACACTTTTCTCCCCGGTTGTGTTTCTAAAGGTAGCTACCAAACATGCTAAAAGTCAATGGCCGAATCCTGCATGGAGGAAGACCAAAAAACGTTCACGAGTAATTTCACATCCTCATCTTCCTTTCAGTCATAAAAGTTACCAGGTCCACAGCAGAGGTCCGTATGTTTAGTTTGACACACTGTCCTGAAACACTGACAATTAATACGAGTTAAACTCCCCGCGTGACATCGCAGACCATCCAGGGCCTATTGGGTAACCCACCCGTTTCCTCTTTGACTTTTTATTTCAATAAATACATCTGCACTCTTTCAAGAATCTGGCTGGTTGCACTGGGAATAGAACCAAGGATTTACTACAGAAATATCTTGGCCAAAGTCAGACAAATCCTTTGAAAAGTTGCAACCGGTAATCATTGGTATGCTGCTTTCGCAAAAATTCTTCTGGGTGTTGCTTTCCAGTAGCAAGTATTTTAGCTTTGGATAGTCTTGAAACGTTATTAACATTTATGTTGATTTTTCAAAATGGAAGAACTTGTGTTGCCTTAGCAATATAATTTCATGCTGCGTTATTATAACAATTTCTGCATTCTTACTTATGTGTTCACAGCAGCAGAGCTAAGACATTTTTGCTTGCTCACTCTCCTTTTAAGAAATTTTACTAGTTAATAAATAAAGCTTAGCCTTGCTCCCGAGGTCTGTCCCTCAATAGTTACTATTCTCTTTCTGACTCAAAGACCAGCTGCAATGAAAACAATGCCCTCTCATTCCTCCTAGCACTTAAAAAGGTTTATAGATCTCCAGCCTCCTACAACTCAGCAGAAAACTGCTCACACTTGACAGTCTTCAGAAATCAGCATTGTTTCCATCCTCACTAAAACTGTCAGCCACACAAGGTCAGGAAATGAGAGCTGATGTCACCTGAATCATTACTACCTCTACTTAGACCTCTTGCCGCACTCCTGCCTTCCAGAGAAAGCTGGTATGCCCAAGAGTAGAAGTCTTTGAAGTTTTTTAAAACTGTCATAAAATAGTTTCTGGAAACTGTTTGGAGAACTACAAAGAACTGGAAACCTTCAAAATCGTAAACTCATGAATACTTTCCTACCAGAGTTGTCAAACTGTGATAGTGTTTTGCAGGGGGCTCATGAATATGAGCACCTCTGCAGTAGCCTCTAATAGGCATTTTTATTTTTTAGAGAGGATTCTACAAGGATAGCAATAATGAATCCCTTCAAACTATCCAGACTCCATCTACTAGTCAGGCCAATTAAAAATCACCACGTAAGTCTGCAAGACAGCTCAGAGAAACAATCTGCTCTGAATACTGCGGTATGTGCTCTTAAAAACAATGTCCATCGGATAAGAGGAAGATGGATTCCACCATATGCCTCTGAGTTTCTGTTCTATTTTAAAAATCATAAAAGCTGTGCGTGACAGAACACGAGCAAAAGGCTTTCAGTGAACTGAGGTACTTTCTCCCAGGACTGTAGGCACTTGAGTTGACCTCATGGACAGTAATAATAGCTGCAAAATAACAGGGCGGTTGTAATTAAACAGATACTTGCATACTACATACCATTGCACACCAAAAACTATACAAAATTCTGTTATAAATCATATCCGTAACATCAGACACATATATACGTAAGTACGATGTGTGTGTATATCACACGTGTCCCCATCCCATGAACAGCGTCATTATTCACATTAATTCCTAAGCTTATCCTCACTGCCACTACGTCTCTGCATCTGCAGGTTATATTTCTAACCTGGCGAGTTTGTTCTCCATTTCACAGTCAGACCTGGTATCACTGCTGGGCGTGCTCATCTTCTGTGCGTACACCTTGCGGTTAACGTGGTCACAGCAAACATAAACCAAAGCTATGGGCTGGTCCAGCTGGTGGAAAACACTGGGGCTCCACTAACCTTGGCCCAGCCCTGAACGGTCTTTTGCAGACAGAGGCAAGCTCCTTGTGCGGGAGCCGCGAGTCATCTGGCTGTCAGCCAGCTCTATCTGGGAGCTATCTGACTGTCCGAATGTGGTGCCAAGCCCGAGCTTATACAGATGAGCTTTTTCTCAGCGAGGCCTATTGGTCAGATTTAGTCTCACGCTAAGCGTGCTAACACGCAGAACTTGTGCCGAACATCTGCTCTGATCTGGCATCCCTGACATCCACACAACTTTCCCATTAACTATACTTTTGCCAAATCAAATCCATAGTGAGTCAAATCCTCTCTTCACTCATATTAACGGGAGTATTTGAACTGATTTCAGCTGTGATAGGTTAAAAAAAAGAATTTTTTTTTTTTTCCTTTGGTCAGCCACACCTCTCCCCTCCCTGCTCTAAGCAGACCGATTTACAATACAGCATTCACCCTGTTGTTAATGATAACGTTAAAAAAATCAATGGCTCAATTAACAATAAGGAATGGAGCTTCCAGGCAACAAGCACCATGATCGATAACTTATGTTCGGTGAAATTAAAGGTACTTGTTAAGTCAAGTGTTAAAAGCTGCACACACTTAATATGGCAATATCAGTCACAAACAGTTTGGCAGTTTAACTTGAGAAAATCGGTAAGTACAAAGTTCCCATTCTATGTTCCACACCAATGAGTAACTAATGAAGCATAAATATTCACACAAATTCATTTACGTAATAAATTCTCAAATCCCCCAATACAGGGCAATAGTGCTGAGTCGACATAAGACTTCACTTTTGGTATGAGTTACACTTCTAAACTATGAATCCAGAATGAAGTTGGCAAAGCCAAACCCACAGCTTGCATAAAGGTAGATCCCAGTGGTTTGATCCCGTTACCGGCAGTGCACGGTGGCCTTGATGCTATGAACGACAGAGTTTTCCACTAGCATAAAGGAAGGTGCAAAGCTTTCCTCAAAAAAATTTCTCTGCGGTCACCAAAACATCCTCAAATGAAATAAAATGCCTTCATGTCATGGGACAGGCAAAAGCAAGGGTTCACATTGCTTAGGATAGGTGACATGAAAACATTTGAGGCCTTTGCAAGAGCTGTGAACATGCGCTGCAATATCAAAATAAAGAAACCTGTGCAGATATAATCCGACTTGTCCTGCTACTATATTCCTACCTCGTTTTGTAAGATGGCGCTTAAAGGGAAGATTTTTCAAAGGCATAAGGGACAGTGAGATGCTCAGCTCCCGGTGGAAGCCTGGATAAATCAGATGTCTCACTCATTTCTGCAATCTAAAATCTCCCGCTTAACTTTTATACATCTGCTCTCAATAGAGCTTTTCTTTGAGAATAGAACATTTAGAGCAATGTCAAAACTGACTCCTACATCAAGCCTGTGACAAAATTCATCTCATGGTCAATAGCCTTGTTTTTAGAGCTCCACTGATAACAGAGATGATTTAGCAGCATACTCCTACTCTGGGAATAATAGCAAAATTGAAGGCTGCTCTTCCGATTATACTGATCTGCTTCTACTTAGCGAAGGGAATATTCACAGGATAATTTATGCTTGTTCTAAACTTTGAAAAATAAATAAAATAAATGAAGAGAAATCGTCGCATGCCTCATTGTGCATATCAAGGACTCTTACTGCAGTCTGGTATACATTCTGTACCCTTTTCCAGAGAGCACAGAAGCCTTGCGAGGCCTGAATCCCTTAAGCAGTAATAGAGAATAAGCGGGGGGCGGGGGGG
>JAAGNO010007812.1:43119-69981 GCA_033439905.1 Ceryle rudis | reverse complement strand
GGTTAGGGTTAGGGTTAGGGTTAGGGTTAGGGTTAGGGTTAGGGTTAGGGTGAGGGTTAGGGTGAGGGTGGGGGGTGGGGGGAGGGAGAGGGGTGGGGGGGGTGGGGGTGGGGGGGGGAGGGAGGGGGGGGGGTGGGTGATTCGGGGGATGCGTGGTGTGATGGGATGGCAGGATGATTCTCTTCATTTAATGAGCTGCCCCTTTCTTCAGTGTATTATGATCATATCCTAAGCATTGCTGACTACACTTTGATGGGTACCTAATCAACGAAAATCAATCATCTGAAATTGCACAGACAGTATTTCATCTCCATCAAAAATCATCTTCCTACAGAGCTCCATTAATCTCTTCATCATTGTTTAACTCAAAAAGAAACTTCTGTTGTAAAGATATCAGACTTTGGTTTTAAATTATAATTAAAGCTGTGCAGTGTTCACTTTAAGGAAGCAACTGAGGCTGCAGTAAGTATTTGGTTTTCCAGGGCAATTTTCCCACACAGAATTAACCAATGCTCCTTAGCTACACATGGGAGGATGAGCAACTGATGAATCTGACTGTGAATAACCTTGTTTACTAACAGAAGATGACCTTACCCTTTCATCTAGACCACAAGGGAGCACGTTGTCGGCCTTCATGACCGACCTGTTCATCCTGAGTGCATCAGAAGCACAACCCTGACCATTCCCAGGCATGGCTGGGAGGGAGGCACACCCAGGTAAGATGCAGGCACAGGCAGAGGTGTGGAAAGCTTTCTCTCCATGAGCTGCAAAAAATTCTGGGGGAAGGGAGCAAAGACTCCTGCTTCTGAAAGCACAGCTCTTTCATACCCCCCTCCCCAGCAGGTCCTTACAGCCTAACCTCAACCCCTCAAAACCGCAGGAACACTTTGAGCCCTATTGCACTGTATTGCCCTGGCCATTCTCCTCCAAACCCCATTGTCTCTAATCCTCTCCCTTCCTTCATCTTCCTCATCAGAATCAGGCACACTGCAGAGGACATTTCCCAGTGTGTGTCTGATGGGTTAAGCTAGAAACAGGGTGAAAAAGGCACAGCTGGGCCACTAAGAAGTATATTTATCTGTTCTGGAAGGAGGGGTGACACTGTTCTCCCTGAGGACACCTAGCATGCTTACATAGAGAAAGTGTTTGGAAAAAGCAGGTAGTGAAAGACCCAGAAAACAGCATAGTTAGGGCAGTAGTAAGGACTGGGAGAGGAGCAGGAAACCTCAGCTCACAGTTACTGTAACCCAGCATAAATCCATTCTGCTGTCGAGTGGCAGGGCAGGCTGCACTGTAGCCTCTTGTCACAACTACCCTGCCTTTTAATCGCACCCAAGTTTTCCTGTTATGTCACAGGAAATTATCCCGACAAGAGAACCCCCATTCAAAACCAAGGAACCCTTAAGTGACCTAGCTGAGAGAGGCATTTTCTGTTCTTCCACCCCAGATGAATACCCAGAGAAACACTGCCTGCTCTGAAGATTTACTAGGGTCTGGGCTAGCACCCACAGGACCAGTTCTGACTGCAGCGACTCATGAAAGACAGTTACCAAACAGAGGGGAAAACCAGCCTTGTGATACAAAGCCAGCAGTGGGTTCAGCTGTTGTCTGCACTGGGAACAGTACTGATGCCTCCTCTCACGCCTCTTCTGCTAACAAAACCTGTGACTGCAGTTGCAGTTATTACCTGCTCTCCCTATTTTCAGAAGCACGTGACGTGTGAGCTGCATGACTCTCCACACTAAATATTTAAAACAAAGCTAAACCATTGAACAAACAAACAGAAATACTAGAAGTGAAGTGAAGCCTAGTTCACATCAACAGGGTCTAACAGTATCCTCTTAACTCCTTTACAACTCTTTTCTTTTTAACCTGGAACCAACAAGGGTATGTTGGACATTAATACATCTGATGGAGAGCTGTGGGCTGGGGGTGTGGGGGAGTTCTCAAGGACCACTGCTGTGTGGGGAAATGGAGAGTTGCCTTCAGTGAACCCTGATTTAGTCTTGTTGATTTGGTCAAACCACAACTACTTGACTAGAGAGAGAAATTAAGTCAACCAGGTTCTATTTCCAGGGCTATATAGGTCAGATCATGCTCACTACGACAGTGCTTTCTAAGCTTAGAATTTCTTATCAACCCGAGACAGGGTTTATAAAACACTTCTGAGCAAATTACAAACTGGCTGTATTAATCCTCAAACATTCTGATCAACAAAGTTAGGCTGGGCACAGCTTTTGTGTACCAATATAACAAAAGGATCTGTGCTTCAGAACTACAGCACACATGGTAACTTTGACAGTGTGTTTCAGTACTCAGCACTTGTTTGTGTTTATGGTAATACCTGGACCAAAATTGTTCATGTTATTCCAGATCTGATAAATTTCCAGGGAGCAAATCTCCCAAACGAGCATTCTACGGAGGCAAGTGAGAGGTCGTTTCATACGCAAGCACCTCCTAATTTACTTTTGAAAGATTCCTGACAATTGTTACTGCTTAAACTTACAAGCTCTTGAGAAACTGTGGTTCCCTTCTCTTCCTACCCATAAGGCCCTCGAAAGCAGAAATGCTATTCAGGTGCTTTATGTATTCATATCCATGTTTCTAGCAGGAAACGTGAGGGAAAGGTAGCAGATGAAATTTGGGCAGTATCAAACCTTTCTATGGTCTTTTGTATTGCCTGCCTTTCAAACAGCAAACAGAAGATGTAATTTCAGTTTTCAAAATCACAGCTGCTTTTTGTGCCTGTCAACACAAGATGGCATATACTTTACACACATCTGACAAGCATGATGGATACTAGAAAGCAAGTAAGATTTTTTTTTGGTATGACTCTTCGTTTCATGCTGCCCCCTTACGAAACAGTCTTACTGGTATTGTACTATTGGTGCTCTGTCAGAACCTGGACAATCAAATGAACAAAATGCATTTATAACTCAGGAAAGTCCCAAAGTGAAACGGGTCCCTTTCTGGTTTCCCTTTTCCCACCCCTTTGCAGGGCAGTCCCAGGCTGTTAGCATGACAGCCTCCTTCACGTACCTTGAGTGTGAGCAGACCCTGTTCCTGGCAACTCCCTCATGTCACAGAAACAAATCAGGATGTCAGTGCAGGAAATTGGGACTCAAGTGTAGGAGCCATAAATCTGTCCCATCCTGATTGAATGAGTTGTGCCCTGAAGGATTGCAGAGTGCTGAATGGCTTTTCCTTGTCAACCAGCCGATGCAGTCTGAGGGTGGGGACAGAGTTATGGAGAGAGGGTAGAGGTGAGCCCTGCTAAGGGTCCAGTGGAGAACGGAGATGAAATCTCCGAGTCTGGAGTCAGACTAGCTGAGGAGAGAAATCAAGTAATTGGACAGGCTGGTATATTATTCAATTTGATATACTTCAAGTTGGTTTTTTTAAACACTTCAGGATGCAAATGTTCTACAGAAAGGCATAAAGAAGGAAAGGAGAATAATTTCCACTCACTGGCAGGGTTAAGCAGATCTGGCCAAAACAGTGAAGTCTCCAGAAAGACAACGTAGCAACGCAGCTGCGAGTTAAAACAACAGCTACATTTTTTACAATAGCAGAAGTATTGTTTATTCTAAGCTACTGTTTGGTAACTGATGGTTCACGGAATGACAAAACTGCTTAATAACAAAGAGCTTCTAGGATATCTCCTGAAATATTTAGTGAGGAATGCATGTAGAGTGCGGATATCTGTTCTGGCGTGGGTAGTCAGAGCTGATCATTTATTTATTTAGAGAGAGGAGTGGGAAAAGCAATTTGGATCTGTAGGAGAAAATGAGACTTAGGCTTGAAAACCCTTGAATCACTTTCAAAAGTTAGGCTTAAGTATCTATGTCACATAAAGCAAAGACACACACTTGTGCATCCCCGGCATTTCTAAAGCTGTTGCCAACTGCCTGCATTGAACACTTCCCAGGGTCTTTCAGGGCAAAGTCAGGCATCTTGTTTTAAACTTTTCTCTTAAGTGGCTCAACCTAATCCATTCTGACAACCTGTTATGATGGCAGAGCTAATAGGGATTGCAACAAACAGCAGGGGGTTGTAACACCTTAAACAAATGCATCTGTTCCCAAGTTGAGAGACAGTACTTTCATGTAATATTATTAGGTTGAAAAATTGATCCTACATTCTTACTTTGCGTGGGTACACATTTTTGGGGTTGCTATTTTGTGTTTTCTTCAGCCTGAACAGTGCTGGACTATTTGGATTCTTCTTCTTCCACAAAAATATGGAAGAAGAATGCAGGAGATGTTCTTTTTTTTCCAAGTTTGAGGAAGTTGAAAGTGAAATGGAGCTGAGCACTCAGTATTGGAAAAGGTGATGTTCCCTACTTTGGCTGCTTTTCTGGTTTTACCCTCTTCTACACTCTCCACATCTTTGGTTGAAGGAGTAAAGTTATTTTTCGTATACATTTCTAGTTATTCTATTATCAAAAAGACACTGAATGCCGTGAACTGTTGTTTACTCTCATGCATTTTTAACATGACATATATGCAATTTTCTTGAACAATGGAACAAAAGAAAAGATCTGAAAGGATGAGTATGCATGCGAGGGAAAAAGAGAGCAGACAGACAGAAAGATCACTCAAGGCCAAAGGACTCTTCCCCTGAGCAGAGAGATATTATCTTTGAAAAGCAGGTCTCACACCAAGATATTTTTATGTCACTTTGGAAGTATAAAGGGTTCTCAACACAAAGAATTGGACTCCTGAGAATAAATCCTACAAAAAGGGTGCTGGTAATTGACATAATGATGTCCAAAAAGCTCCTCCAGCTTTGAACCCCATACAGGAGCTGGATTAAAATGAGATCTGAATGTACTGAGCCATGGCTTTTCTTCCTACCTCGGTAGTGATATTACAGCAAAGGGGCAAAACCACACAACAAGCACTAAGAAAAAAAAGCCTGTGTGTTCTTCCACGTCCAAGTTTCAATCACAGCACAATGTTTTGATTTGCCATTCGTTGCTCCTTGGCACTAGCACTGCAGTAATGCGCAGGAACGTGGGGAGGTAACTCAGGGTGGAGAGAAAGGCCATCCCCATTCCAGTCCCACTCCAGCTGCAGCTCCAGCCTTTCCTTTTCCAAAGAGAGGAGAAGGCTGCAATGCCCTGGCTACAGAGCCTTCTGTACTGCCAACAGTATAACACAAAGTCATCTCATTAACTCCTAAGAGACTGTCCCCTGTTATGGACTCTGCAGAAAAGTAGATGAAGAGCATACAAAAGGAGAACCTGAAATACCAGTAAAATGATTCATATTTACTAGGATATTTTTAGAATTATTTTCTTGGCATAGAACTATAAAAATGTCCAGGAAAAACAACTGAGGTATTTAACAACTTGCAGAAAACTGCATTTCCACAGTTCTGCTCTTGTTTATTCTTTAAGAAACAAACCAAACCAAACCCAAAAAGCAAACCACACATGTTCTACAAGGTCTTTTCTCCTCTCCTCTCCAATTCACTAGTAGCTCAGAATAAACCTCTTCCCGTCAATTAGTTCAAGGACTGAACACACTGATACAGCAGTTTGTTTTGCACGCATTAACAAGTTTAAAAAAAAAAAAAAAAAGTTGGATTAAGGGATTTTGCAATGACTTTTAGAAGCCTCATTCACAGCAAGTACCAGGAAAAGTGCTTTTCTGCCTCAACTAACCTCAATTACTGCTCGATTCTGATATAAATGTAGGATGGAGAGAGGAAGTGGAAGGGTAAAGTACATTCACCCCCATCTGCAAAGAGCCACAATGAAACAAAAACCTACTTCAGTATGGGAGTTACAACCTAAACCAACAAAACTGTGGATGTTACTTTGATCTTCTTCTGTCATGCTCTAATTATTAAAACACAGGCTCTGATCCTTGTCTTGGCTACGTTGATTCATACCAGCAGTGGCATCACTTGCTTTAAATGAAGACCTGAAATACATCCCAGAGATCCTTTCTGAATCATGGCTTGCTTTGTTTGTAGGATGCGCTGGTTATTTTCCTGTGACATAAAACTGGCTCAAAGCACCAACTTTTATTATACTGCAGCTTCAAAAGAGATACTAAGCCCCTCAAACCAGCACTCCTATAAGTGGAAAATGTCTATCCATCACTGCACAGAGCTATGTCTGAGCTAAGCAGTCCTGCACAGAAGCAGGACAAATGACCAAGGGTTGGCGGCCGTGAAAACACAGCTCTCGCTTGTAATTTGGTAATCTTTTCCCCTCCTGTCACAGAGGTACTGCAAGATGAAAGGGAGGCTTTGGAATCGTTCGTAACCAATGATATATATGATACATTTCTTTCTTTGAGAACCTGAAGTCAGTAGGGGCTGTGCTCTGAAGATAATAAGCACAATGCAACATATTCCCTGAAAAATCAAGCCCTGAAGATCTCCGGCTGGGAACATAAAGTTGGTTGTTAGTTCACTTTTGCTCCCAGTTCAAAGTACCTTTGATCCCTGTGCGTCATGCCTATACCAGCTACTCCAGTCAGCTTCTTTTAGACCAAAACTAATGGTTGATAATTTGCCTCATCTTCTATCCAAGCCCCATCTCAGCTGTGAACTCAGCAAGCACTGGGGACATCCATGTCGGATGATGAATATTTTTAAGGCTTTAGACATGGTCTCTGCTCCATTTGCAGTGTGCCTGATCCTAATCATATAGCTTAGAATAGTTATTTTCATATGCGTTCTTTCCCAGCCACAGCCTTTGCTGTACAGACATCTCTCCTAGAGAAGTGTAGGAGTGCCTGTGCGTTTGTGGGGTGGGAGGGGGCAGTAACAACATCTACGCCTGGATCCCAAGGACTTTTTTGAAAAAAACAAAAAAGATTATAAAGCAGAGCTTTTGGATTTTAAAATAACCTTTCTTTGTTAACTTTCTTGAGATGCGAAAGGAACATTTCAATCGCTTCACCTTCCTCTTCCTAAAATGTCTCCAGGTTATTTCTTCTACTTAAAGAGTTAC
This sequence comes from Ceryle rudis, assembly GCA_033439905.1. Taxonomy (NCBI): domain Eukaryota; kingdom Metazoa; phylum Chordata; class Aves; order Coraciiformes; family Cerylidae; genus Ceryle; species Ceryle rudis. The sequence goes on along the minus strand of JAAGNO010007812.1, from coordinate 63,011 downwards.
ATCAAAACTTTCCCTGAACCTCTCCAGAGTACTTTACTCAGAAAAGCAACTATCAGATCAAAACCTCCTTCTGTTTATTAGTTCAATCTCCTTCATTAGATTCCCTCTATCGTGTGTTTTCCCGCACAAACAGCGATAAAAAAAAAATCTGCTAAAATCCACTGACAGCTGTGGCTGTGATAGACTTTTCCTTAATCCGATTAGCCGCCGCCTCCCTGTTCGCACCAGTTTCTGTAAGCAGTTACCATATTACACTACAATCTGCTGATTTCATCTGCACTGGCATCAGGCAGCATTCAAAGAAAGTCTGGCCTCATAATAACAGGCTTTGAGAGCCGGGAATCTCCTCTACACACACACACACGCACAAGCTGCTGTCTCTCAAATTGTACAAACCTGTATGATTTTGGAATTCAGCTCTGAATGAATAGGGCATTCCCTCAAACTACTGTTACCCAAACTGTTCTCTGCTCAAGCTTGTCTTTTTTCAGCTCTTGCGTTGTGATGCTTAAATTTGCTGAGATGCTAAAACTCGTCTTTGCTCAGTCTACAGGCTCATGCAAAAAAGTGAAAAATGTCTCTTTCGATTGGAGAAAAATAAAGCAGCTTACGCTTGAAGACACAAATCTTATTCTCGTCTGCTCAGCCCCTTGCTTGTGAGCGCTTGGCACTTGTGGCCACCCAGCAGACAAAAGGGAAGCGCTGTGTGCTCCTTGTCTGCATGAGCAAGCCAGCAAGAACATGCAGGTTTTCAATTCCTTCATCCCAAGTCACAGCTAGATTTTGGGGCGAGAGGCCTTAAAATAGCTGAGAAGAGGGCTTGAAAAGATCTCAACTCTACACAGACTAGGTGACATGTGAAGAGGTCTAAGTTGAAGAGATGAAATGAAAGATTTAAGTGGCTCTTAGAAGAAATTCTGGTCTTTGGACCAAAATTATTTTTTCCTTCAGGCCTTTGGATAAAAGTCACAAAGGTAGCTCCCAAAAAGCGATGCTACCTAATTTCCTTTCACTTCCTACCAAAATTGCAGACAATGCCTTTTTTTTTTTTTTTTTTTTTTTTAATTGCTCAAAAAATAGAAAGAAAATGGCCGAGCACCGAGTCACAGAGGAAATTTTGGAAGAGATATGGAAATTAGGGCTCATAATACAGTATATAAAGGCTGCAAGACACCAGTTTAGTAGTTAGAAAATTGACGGCAGGCTCATTTTAGGGAGAGGACAATGTAGTCATTGCTCCTGAATGGCGGAACAAAGATTTCTCATCCTGTATGTGTCCCTGATCTCTGAGCAAGTACTTTTCCTTCTAAATACAAGGAGCATGGCATTGTCAATGGGCATATGCAAAGCGCCAGTGATTCTGAGATTATAGCACTTGCCTTTAATCTGTTTGGGGGGGTTTTGACAAAACCAACCAACCAACCAACCAACCAAAACCCCCAACCAAACAAAAAACCAAACAAACCCCAAAGAAAAATATCAAACCTCTTTAATCTTTAGAACTACAGACTTATAAAAAACTTCAGCTTTGATAGTTTGGGTTTTTAAATTTTTCCAAAATTGTCCCATGAAAAGCTTCACTGAAAATGTTCCACATTGTTTAATCACAGAATCACAGAATGGTGGGGGTTGGAAGGGACTTCTGGAGATCACTTTGTCCAACACCCCTGCTTCAGCAGGGTCACCCAGAACAGGGGCCCAGGATCGCATTGTCCAGGCCAGTTTGGAATGTCTAAAGAGAAGGAGACACCACAACCTCTCTGGGCAGCCTGGGCCAGACTCTGCCACCCTCACAGCAAAGAAGTCTTTCCTCACGTTCAGATGGAACCTCCTGGGTTCCTTCCAGTTTGTGCCCATTGCCCATTGTCCTGTCACTGCACACCACTGAAAAGAGTCTAGCCCCATCCTCTTGACCACCACCCTTCAGATACCAGTAAGGACTCAGAAGATCCCTTCTCAGTCTTCTCTTCTCCAGGCTGAATAGACCCAAGTCTCTCAGCCTTTCCTCATCAGCCAGCCCCCTCACCATCTTTGTAGCCCTTCAGTAGACTCGCTCCTTGTCTGTCTTGAAGGGGGCAGCCCAGAACTGGACACAGTACTCCAGAGGTGGCCTCACTAGGGCAGAGGAATTACATTCTAAAGCAAGTAACAATGCTATGTAGATAACTGTCATTACGATGTACTGACTGTCAGCAATGCCTTAGTACTCTGTAGCTGGAGACCCAATCAGACCAGGAATCTATGTTTGGCATTACGACAAAGAAACAAGGTATTTAAAATTTCAGTTGCAGAAGAAGAACGAGCATTAGAGCAAAAAGGCACAACTGTACTCGGAGGAACATTTAAATTTAACAGTTTCCTCTTTGCCTTTTTTCACTTCTTCTAAAGCAGATCACAGCTCTAAAGAGATTACAACCTCAAAATTCAGGTCCAAGTATTATATACTATCAAACAGGATGGTTTAACACTGTCAGCACTTCCCTTGTCCTAGTTTTTTGCAGATGCAGAATTTCAGCACAATTGATAACAACCATTTTAATTCTGATAGAAAGGCAAACTCCAGCAGAAAATGGCCTTACGAAAGTTTTTCCAGTTTGGTCCTAGATGGCAATTCAAGAGCCTTACAATAAATATTTAGTGAGGTCAAATCTTTAGCCCTGTACACAGCAGCAGGTAGGAAAATACATATAATGTACAAATATAGCTCACTAAAAACTCTTTTGGCTAATGTAGAATAATAACCAAATTTAGACTTGAGACTGCGAATTCAGAAAAGAAAAATGCATTGAAAATTTCTGACCCATGATCTATTCTTCTTGGCAAAATAGTCTTCCTTGTGACATTGATTTTATTTCAGGATCCAAACAGTCATTAAAACAACACCAAATCTGTACTGGAGTTACTGTGATGGCAAAAAGCAGAAAACTGGGCACTTATTCCCCAAGGGAGCACGGAAAACAAACGTCAGAAACTCAGAAATGAAAAGATACGATTGCAAAAAAATAGGCACTAAAATGAAATGTTGCTCTGACAATGGAAGGTTTCAAAATCCTTTGTTAAGTTTTTAATTCCACGAAACAAATTTCTATTTGAGAAATGAGATTCTCTGAATAATCCAAACAACTCTTTCACTGTAGCAATGATTATTATCCTATTTAAATAAAAGACCTGTGTTTCTGTAGTAATTATCGTACCATATCCCTAATTAATTATTACTCAAAATATCTGTTAAAATTCTTGCCAGCCATTTAGAAACAGGCACAAATTATTCCCTTTGATCAGACTTGCATTGCTAAAGGCACATTAAAAATACAGAGAGAATCTGGAAAAGCCTTACAAAATTGTCCATAAAGCCAGAATTATGTTAACTACTGCAGCAGCCCTCACTCTACATATTCAGAATTTGATTGCATATGAAGACAATTTCCCTCTTTGGACAAGAGGTCAATCCACACCCCCAACATTAAATTGTATACAATTTAAAGGAAAACAATTGTCCTCTAATTTGAATACATCATGAATGAAAATAAGGACAAAAAAAACCCAACCCAAACCCAGAAGACTTTTCTGAGCTTCGAATCACGTTGCAGTGAAATAGATGATACCAACTGCACAGATTCTGAAAGGCTTGATATGACCTCTGGATGTTTAGCACACTGCCAAGTAGTTAATAAAGAGAAAAACCTGGCCAGAGAATGTGATGCTAAGCTCCGGGTCCTATGAAAAACTCCATGGATCTTTAATTCCCATGAACAGAATCTCATTTTTTTTAATGATTCCTGTGAAAGACCCATGACAGTGAAGAGAGCAGCTTTTCAAAATTCAAATCTGTGATGCTCCTGGACTCGGGTCTTCAAATCTCTGATGGTTCTTTCACTAAGTGTTCCCCGGAGTTGCAATTTCTCTATCAGAGTCCTCATTTCTGAGTAGAAATACGAGGATTCTCTCCGTACCTGTTTTCACTAGAGCTTTGAAACCAGTTTTAAAAGGTATTAACAAACCAGATGTAATAGGTACTGTATAAGAGCTTGGTGGCGTCAGCCTATGACCCTTTTATTTTGCCCATTTCCAGAACGTCACAGGTAACTTATTAAATATTTTTCTGAACTCTCTTAAGTGAGCAGAAGACCATATTTAAACATGATGTATGCTGGGGATGTATTTATATCAGAGAACAATTGCAACTACCTGGGTCAAACTCATCTTAGTTCAGAATTTAGAGAAAAGGCTGAGGCATTGGAGATGTTTTCCTTCCTCCGAATGCTGCAGTTCATGGAAACCCAGGAAAACATAGTTTAAATCATGTCATCCTCTTCACAGTACAAGAATCCTTTTTTTTTCTTTTCTTCAGACACCGCAGTTCCTCATAAATACTCTGACAGTATCTCAAGAGAACCACAGATTAGGTAACACTTAAACCCACCCCAAAAGTAGAGAGCGTATTGAGCCACGATGATACCACTTCTACACTTGGTAGATCTTCAGGTTTAAAAAACCCCAAACAATAACAAAACAAATTAATGAAAATATGAGATACGAAAAATTCCGGTGAGGTTCAATACAAGCAAGGAATTACTTTCTTAGACTTTATTAGGCCAACTATTGAACTCAGCTCAGCAGGAAAAACTCTGCCTTTTATCTAGTTCAACAAAACAAAGCCAGGACACCTTGGAGGCTGTCTGGAGGTCCTGTTTAATTATGCAGGTATTTCAGGCTCTGTGACTAGCTCTGTACTTGCACTGCACAGCATGGCTGCGATGGACAGATCCCTATTTTAAACCCAGAAAGGAGATGTTAACGCAAAAAAAAATAAAATTCAATAATCCGCTGCTTAAAAAAGTGGTTTAGAGGCCGAACTCTTAAAATAACTAAGTACGAACTTTAGAAGGAATGTTTTCCTCTAACAACAGGGACATTGCAATAATGCAATTGTGAGATTGCTCTCAATATAGTTCTGCACATGAATCATTCTAGAAGCATGTAGGACTGCTCTAAAAAAAAACCCCAAGTCCCCCCCCCCCCAACCTAACATAAGTTAAGGGGCACCCCGTCCTCCACCCAGTATGGAACGTGTGATGCTAATGGGAGTTTTGTGCACTTCAAGAAAAGCATAAAAAGTAATTCCCATATGCTGCATTTGCCACGGGGAATTTGTAACATTCACTGATGTTAAATTAGGCCATTGTGTATACACTTTAGAAACAGAATCAGGCCATAAAAACTCCTACATGTTATTACTTGAGCATTCATTCCTCAGATTGTCTCTTTGCTGATATTAAAGTCTGAATGTTGTTCATCAGAGAGTGACTGATAATAAAGAAGTGATTGACAAACTTATTACTTGGCTTTAAAAATAAGTTCTCCTGATTCAAAATATTCTTCTCAAGTCCAGGGAGATGTGGCTTGTTCTTTGTAGCAGAAGGCTGTAATTGGAAAAAATATACACAGAGGGAAAACCAGGTTTGGTTTGTGTTTAAACTGTAAATAACTAGATACATGGTTCTTAGTTGAAAGTATCTCACGTGGCTTAGAGAGGGCAGTATGAGCTAGGAATGGGACTGGCAGCACTCCACAGATCCTTGTTCTGCTCCTTACTTCGCCACCAGTCAAGCAAGTTTGAGCAAGCGGGGTCATCTCGTGGCACTCTCTTTGGAGCTGCTGTTATGGTGAAGTCAAACATGTACAGTACACCACAGAATGTCCCTTACTTGTCATCCAGGCAATCGACTGGGGTTCATATCCCCATGTGCCTTAATAAGCCTTAGAGCCCATGGCTATAAGGGACATGATTACACATCCATTTAAACCCACCACGAAGCACAGAATCCAAGCTGTTGACAAAAGCAATGATCCCACTCTTCCCTCACAGTTCTCTGCTCATTCCTAGACTCTCCTTTACTGCCAGCAGATGGGGAGCTGGGTGAACTCCCTTGTCCCATTCAGTCTGCTGCTGAGCGAATACTACTGATGGCAAGAAGGACTAAGCATGAGGACATGATGGGACCAGCCTTTGACAGCAGCAGCACAGGTTTGTGACAGATTAACGTGACTAACCGTGCTTCTGGGGACACTTCACACTATAATCGAGGTGATCTTGCAGCTGGCTAACACTGAAAAGGGCATGTTCACAACCTCAAGGTCTCTCTTGGTCATGCTTTGGGTGAGGACTGGACCCTGCTGGCAGAAAACTATTTCCTGCTTCTCGTACATTTATTCTGTTGCCTATTTAGCTCTCCGAGCCAGTTTCTTGAAAGGTCAGACAAGCAACAGTGCTGCTCACCAAGGAAGCACCAGAAGCAGAGAAGCAGCCGCATAAGCTGTAACGTCAGCCATGCCTTGTTTGTAGGAGTGGTCCTATAGCTCTGATTGCAGAGGTATAAAGAATCCTTCAGAGACAAGGGCCTGATCGAAGACTGCTTTTTGATTCGCTGGGCTCTAAATTAAGGTCAGACTTGATAATTTTTTTATTTTCAATGAACTTTTTGCCTTAGGTATCAAAAACCAAACACACCAGATTCCAAGCACAAAGACTCAATTTCAGCAGCTATGCCCCAGCCTCTGTTGCAACAAGGTCAGTGAGATTCAGACAGAGGATGAGGAGTCGTGCTTGGCACCATCTGCAGCCTCAAAGTGAAGCACGTGCATAGGTTTTTGCCAAAAGCACAGGCACACAAAGTCTTCAGGTCTCCTGACCTTGGGATATTTTGCCTCTTAACAATTGTAGACACTTGAAAGCAAAACCAAATGGAAACAAAAACTTATTATTAGGAGTTGTGCTATGGGATATTGCAGCTGGTTTCATGTTTTCATTCAAAATAACTGAACAAATAATCTTTCTCAAGTCTCTTCACCACGTCCCATTTTCTTTTAATCCTGGGCCAAGCCAAAATCCCTTGTGACCCTTATGCTGCTAACCTTCAATTTCTGTCAGTATGGTTTACCGTCAGCCTGGAATCCTCAATTATGAACTTACACACTGTTATCTGAAGTAGCTGCTTTTTTTTCTAGTTGACCTTTTAAACTATCAAAGCTTATTTTTCAGTCAGGGTCATCCTTCCTCTGCTTCCCCTTCCCTTATCCCTTTTTATCTCTCACCCAATTACTCACAGGTAAGCTTAAAAGCATGTTAAATATATTTATTTGGCTTACCCTCTGGGACTCACCTGTCTTTAAATAAGCAGTAAATATTTTGTTATTTAAGATAAACCATTACCTTTCTGTATCTATTAATCTACTTCTTCAACTGCATTTTATTTTCATTTTGGGTTCTAATTCACATCTTGGTACCTGGTTGCTTAGCACAAACTGAATCCACCTTTCTTTCTGTTTGCTCAGGACTCTGAAGGAACGTTACCAATGGCTTTTGAACAGTGTTTAGCCACATACAACACACAAAGTTACAAAGGACCTTGCATTTCCCAGAGTGAAATAGAACAGAAAAGATATTTCTAGTCAAGTCAGAGGCTATAACAATGTAATGCTGCTTAGGACTCCAAAACCAAAGGTCCATCTCAGCTGCATACTTCAGATTTTATTCATTTGACCCCAGAAGAGTCAGGCTAGTGCAAGGGCACAAAGTAGCTTTTTGTCACTACGGGTTGTGCTGTGAACTGAATTTCTGCTAATTCAACTACCAGTGAATTGAGCCCAGAAAAGATTTTGGTTTTGGCCTGAAAAATTAGTGCAGATGTGTATTTTTCTTCAACATAGGTTAAATAAAATAGTACGTATTTTGAAAGAAGTAGAGTCTGTTTCCTGTCTTATTCAGAATGGGACAAGAGCAGTCATTATTTTTCTTGAACCCTTGTCCAACCTCGGTCTTGCCTTTATAGAGTTACACACAGTAATAAAAAAAATCCACTCCCTTGGAATTCAGGTACACAATCGAGGTATTTCCAGATAGTTCAATGACATTCAAAAGAAGTGGAAAAATATGCATATTGATTTCCTGTTTTGGCACCATTAAGATTTATTTACTCTTGATGTTGCAGTGACCTCTAGCTTGTCTTGGTCAATACATACCTCTAGGGTTGATAAACCTTAATATTCACCTCCATGAGAGTCAATATCCACTCTATAATATAAAAGCTATCCCATGGGACAAACATTAATATTGTCGAATAGATTCAGTCACTCACCTTTTTCTTCTATTAATGTGAAAAAGGACTGAGCTTCAATAGTTGGCAAAATTGAGGGGAAGGAGAAAAAAAAAAAAAAGGCCGTGTATTCTGACAAACCAAAGAACGTGCAAAATGTACCACCGACCTTTATCTAAAAGGACTCTGGATGAAATAATCATCTAGATTTGTGTATTAGAGAAGAATCAGGCTGGTTTTTGCAGGTTAACCTCAAACTTGTCCTTGTTGGAAGATCACCTGCAACCAGAATCTCAAGGTACAACTTGTCTGATTTTAACTGACTGTCTTCTTGTGATGCTTTCCCCAAAAGACATCAATGGCTGGAACGGAATGTTGATTTCTTGGTCCTAGTGTTGATTTCTGGCTAATCACATAGCTCTCAAAAACATATTCTGGCTATCATGAATTATAATTACCAGTGCATGCCAGGGAGCTTCCTACAGAGACAACCACAGTCAAGAATAACATCTAGGAAGTCCGTCGTTGCATTTCTCTGTTAACCATTCCAGTTGGCTGCTTTCCCGCTGAGGCTATCTCGGGCCCTCCAGGCTGGGCTCATTCCTATAAAGGAACCTGACTGAGGGGCAAAATAAGTTTCCTCATAATAAAGAGGATGACCGGGGCACCAGTTTTGAGCGAGTGCTATTGCCATTAAAAGGTCAGGTTTTTTTCACTGTTTACTACAGAAACATTTGGGGATTTGGCAGTCCCTTCTTAGACCTCACCTACTCAGGTAGCAATTACTGTGGGATGATTTTTTTTATTTTATTTTTTTCTTTTTACGGCAACTGCTGACTGTCTCCATGTGCAATGAACTGGCACTAGGCCAGGGTTGCTGGAATGCATCCGTGTATGGTTAGCTTTTCAGTTGAAGAGAGCCACCAGTGCAACTAAACTTTCTGCAGAGTAATCCCTGTCTTCTGGATCTTCTGGTCAGAAAAAGTCCCCTGCAACTGCAACAGCTGCTCCAGCCCAGAAAGGATGTACTGTAGGAATGCGGACAAGGGGAAAATGTGTTGTGGTGCCCAAGAGACTTCCAGCTGCCAGAAGAGCTCTGAAGATATTAAGAGAGGATTTATATTAGGTTGGATCTAACATACATTGGGAACTGGACCAGCGCCCAAGACTGGGCTAAGTGTCATATAAAGCTATGCATACCCTCCTGCACATCTCCCTATATAAATGTAAACTGTGTCTTCATGCTTGGAAGTGCAATTTTTAATAAAACACTGTTGTAGAACCATTTACAGTTCTACTCCGCCACTGAAAATCCTGGGTGAAATCTTAGGTGCAACGTGCTACACTGCTTAGCAAATCTCCTTGCAAACTGTGTGGGGAGTTTCCAGATCTGTTTTTACTCTACATGTAAAATCAGATAATTTATTTTCCAGATAAACTGAAGTACTGATGAAGTTTTCAGAAGGGTCTATGTTAGTTGCAATCTTTACATTTACATTAACAGTATAGTGGAAGAAACTCTCCAGTTCTTCTTTATGCTGGTTAGGCCATTTTGTATTCGATAGGTACCTCCTGGTCAGCAGTAATGAAGACATAATAACAGAAGTTAAATAAAATTCAGCAAATAATTTTAGGCATGCATTCTTTACTTGTAATTAAAGCTACATTAATCTCTTTTAGAAGGGGTATTACCTGAAATATTGGTAACACCTCACCTAAGTTATAATAGCTGTAAGTCGGATAGTGAAGTAAATCTCATTTAAAAACTACTTGATTTTATGTAAAGCTATTCACTAAACTTTAACACTTATATTGATTCTTCAGAAAAATGATCAAATCTGAACTGTAGTTTAATAATAAGTCTCGCTGCACCCGTGTGTGGCTGAAGCAAAGCCTTGCCCTTTAAAACTGCCAAGCCAACACGTAAGATTGCTGTACTGCCAAAGGCCGGGGTTTTGTTCCACTGCCACGATCCCTGACTGACAGATCTTCCCCAATTATCCTTCTGATTAGGAACCCTCTGTTAATCTCCAATCTAAAATTACCGACACCTGTTTCAGATTTATTTATTCTTGTACCACCAAAATTTGGTGCAAATTCTTCTTTCCTGGAACAGACTCTGAATGGGTATTTTGTAGAGTTGTGGTTTCCTTCTCTGCCTTCATCTCATTACCCTATACCACATAACCTTTTCTAGTCTCCTCTAGAACGAGGAGCTATCCATCCTCTTTGTTGTAGCAACACCATGGGCATCTGCTCTAGTTTCTGTCTTTTATTTGAGGGCAGAGATGACCAGAGTCCTGCTGAGATGGCAACTGTACCTTGGGCACCAGTGCTAAACCCGTTCCCCACGCATACTAGAAATACAAAGCCTGGTGCGCCCAGTCTCACTGCTGTCCTGCATTAGCAGCTCCACGCTGGCTTCTCCTCATCATCATCAGTTTTTATCACCATGTTTCAAAGAGTACAGGTTAATTTTTGTTCCTGTGTCACTGACCAGACTCAGAGACAGATGCACACTCTGGGGTATCTAAACTCCTCATGCAAACTTAGCATCCATCCTCCTATTTCCTTCCTAACAAAGCGTGCTGCTGGCATTATCTGCATATGCCTGCTATACAGTGTTGCTGATGTTGCTGCTACTTTTCAGTTGAAAAATAGGAGCTTTTAGCTGTTTTAAATATATGCCATCAGGCTAGGCTTTTTACATAAATAAATTTTACAGAAATGGAAGAATCTTCTCATGAAGTAAAAAAAAAAAAAATTATTCAATATAACAAAGCTTGAAATCATTATTATTCCTGCTTTTCCATGGGGAAACCGGCTTATGTGTGCCACTGAAGATAGATTTTAATTGTGTGTTACTTTGGAAATCACCAGATTAGAACATAACACAACTAAGAATTTTCTGTGAAGATGAGCTTCTCTCTTAAATATCCAGTCCCTCAAGAAGAGGTGATATCTGACGATTTGAGTTCTTTTTTGAGACACAGGAAGCTGAAGTTCAAGGGTTTATACTAAACCAGAGTGGGAACATTTGTAAATCATGACAGTTTTCCTGGGATACGGTATCGTTTCTTGCCCAGACCCAGATCCACTTACACAGCGTCTTCTTGGCGCAAGAGTACAGGAGTGTGAAGAAACACTTGTACCATTCTTTTTTGTGATGTGTATTTCTGAGCACAAGCTGTGACATTAATCTAATGTATGTCTGTCTGCATTAAGTGATCAGCAAATTCTTCCTGAAACATTGCTTTCCCAAATCTGAGTACTATAGGTTAGAAGGTACCTCAAATGTCTGCTTATAATTTCTTTCTGCTCTTATGCTTGGGTGGGTAGAAATCTAAATATTTACTCTATTTGCTACATAAGTGATACCGTACTTGGAATCATTCCTAACTTCTGCAGCCTAGATTTGTTCTAGAAAGTTATGACACTCAAAAAGGTCTGCAGTCATAAATTAACAAAAATCCCAACAAAGAACAGTATAGATTTCAGTTGCTGAACGCTGGTAGTAGTGGTCAAAACCTAAGAAAAAGCATAATGAGAGGATTTGTTTTCCCAGAGAATTTTAACAACAAGCTTGGAGGAGCTCAGAAATCCAGTAGCCCAGAAATCTGCTGCTTGTGTAACTGGTTCCCTTACAGATCTGCTGCAGTCTGCTTTCTCTCTTCTCTCAAAGCAATCTCTGTGGATCCAATAAATCCAGATGCTACTGAGAAGAGTCTCAAAGCTCAAATTTAAGTCAGAACTATTCCAAGGAGAAGCAGGTAGACTGGGGAAGACAAAGGCTACATAAAAACTTTACACATTCATACAGTATCTCTTTCAGAATGTAAAAAGCAGGAATCTGGGCCAAAATCCCACCAAAAAACCAAACCCAACCAAACGACCAAACCCAGCACACATTTTTACTCACTGTTAGCACTTACACAAGACAACTAAAATAATAATGTGTTAATCAAGACTCTTTAGAGAATTCACTCATATCTTTCCATAGTGTTTTACTGAGAAAGAAAAGCTTTCAAGACAGATGCTTTCCACCACGGCTTCTGGGTGCCCAGTGCTTTGGAGCACAGGCACTACAGAAGGGCTGCCCTCCTGCTTCCCAGGCACCCTAGGATGGAGCATGACTCCAGTCGTTGTTACCATAGCAGGCAAATGCACTGGGGATACGAAGCCGACGATAATTATCCTCTCACCTAACCTTACACACTTGCTTAAAGACTTTTCCTAAATCCCCAAGTGTGCGTACTCGTTGAAATATTTCAGATGGAAAATTGGTATTAGGCACCCTTTGAAAAAAAGCTCATGCTCTGGGAAAACACTGCGAGGTGCCGCTGGAGTAAAAGAATCTCACCAGGAGTAACTACCAATACGTCCTCGTTAGAAGAAAATCAGGAGGAAGAATGGTGATGTGAGTAGGATGGATAAGCCAATGTAAGGAAATATTTTTTCTTTAACTATAGTTGCCTAGAAAACTTTGGTTTAGTTCACTGATGTTAAAAGGAACTCACAGAGGAAGCTGAGAAGAGAATTTTTTGTTCCCAAGTCACAGAAAGCGACTCCATCTAATAAATATGTTGGCACAAAACCATAGCAAGAAGAAGAAGAAAATTCAGTTAAAAATTAATCAGGAGTTATTTGCTATTTAATGTGTTCATAAAACTGGCCTGTTAAGCCATAGCTGAAGGAATCCACCCTTAACAAGGTTCAGTGCGGTGCTAACCTCTGCTCTACAGGGCTGAAGGAACAGGCCAAGCAAGGGCTGCCCATTCTACAACATGCATAGCAGAAAAAGAAGAAAGGTTGCAGCTCTTCCTTCAGTAAAGCAGTTCCAGAGGTTAGAACATCCTGCCCCAGCACCAGGGCTTGCAAATGCCTGAGAGCTGCTCTGCGCGGGCTACTCGTGGCTAAAGATTCCAGTGGGTGTCACGGGACGCGCTCCTGACCTGCTGAAAGGGCCCGGCACAGCAGAGGCTGGGGACATCTCATTGGTACAGCAAATTCCAGCGTTCCAGTACTCCGGGGAAAGAAAGGCAGGAGTCTGTAAGACACGGAACTACAATGAGCTCTGTCTGCCGCACAACCCGTGGGCAGGCTGAGAACCAGGTTTTTTAAGAAAACAGCAAGAAGTTTGCTTTTATACTGCAGGTCCAAATCTCTGATACCTGAGGGTACGAAGGCAAATTCAAGACACTAAATAAGTTTTGATTTATTTCCTGGAGGCATAACACAGACCAGATTCCAATGCCTACATGTTCTGTAGAGGATTTTCCAGTGCTAAGATACCACCTAACAAAAAAAAGTAGCCGTCATTAAAAAAAGCAAACCCAAACAACAAGCAATCAAAAAATCTCCCAACCATCCTTAGGAACAAATCTGAAAGAAACATATAGAGGTTTTATTTAGAGTCATGCCCAGTACAGCCTGCTCAGCTCACGCTGGCATCATCTCTGCTACTGAATTATAAACCTCTCAGAAACCAAGGCTATAATTACAGCTGGGTGACACTTGACCTTTCCATGGCCAAACATTTCACAGGACATAATTTCTGCATGAGATTTTGTGCCACACTGTAAAGCTTTGAACTTCCTCCGCCAGCTTGGAATTTTGTGATCCTCTTTTGTCAAGACTTAAATGAATAATTATTGGTAAGTAACGATAAAAATGAATTCCTTTCATTTTTAACTGTAGAATCGGTAAGATAGCTCACTCTATATTCTCGGTACTGAAGCGAAGGATAGAGAAAAGTGGCCAGCAGTGTTATCAGCAATGTTTTGTTACAGTGAGTGATAGCTCGGGGTTTAGAGGAGAGGGCATTTCATATCTTCTTTTGCTTTCAATCACATCTTTTCATTAGTGATGACTGAACCTCAAAACCACCTGGAGATGGTGCAGATGAGCACTTATAAGCTTGGATGGTTATCTGGAGCTTATCTGAACAACTTTTATCGGCAAAATTGCGATGGGAATTTCACAAGAACGGTTTTTCTGGTTCTTTTTCCTGATTAGGTAGTGCGAGAGCTTGTCTGCTGCTGCATTCAAGACCTAGCCTGCTGTCTTGCTCCAGACAGAATGTGAACCAAATCAGATTGTTTCATCTGGATTCCCAAGTGGCTTAGTGGATGCAATATTAGCAGTGCGGTAAGATGATAATAAATAAAGCTATTCTTAATTTCTAGGGAAAGTCAGAAGGATAGAAAAGCACAAAAACTATATTTAATTGCTTTTAGCTTTTTTCCTCCCTTCTCTTTTACCCCATTTATACCACAAAATTAAGAAAAGTCAAATTCAGATCAGGTACAGGAAAGATTTGGCAGAACTGGATTGAAAAGTAGAGCAAAATGAAAGCCTGGTTATTTGGGTCAGTTAAAATTGGACAAAGCAAATCACTGGAAAACAGAACAGAGGACAATTTTAAACTGGCTGGAGGGCAAATATGCTGACCTAATGAGAGCATCCATTTCCAGTATGTTGAATTCCCCTGCACAATAAACAGCTTTTACTAGCACGGATGCGGACAACTGAAAAATCAGACGTCCAGTTAACACCAGTTTCCCTTCCGGTGGCTCTGCCCAGCGAAAGCATCTCTATCCATCTGCAGGTGCTGCCAGCTGGCACAGGTTTGTCTGAGAGAGGAAGGGGCTGAAAGCCCGTAGCTCCCTCCCAGGGAGCAGGCTCCTGCCACTGCCACCCCTGTCTCAGGCACCAGCAGAATCAAAGTGGCTGCTATAACCCATTTAGTCCCAGCTATAAAGTTAACACAAACTGGACCGTGTCTCTGAAAAACAATGGCAATAAGATTATTTCCTTAAATACTTTTAACAGTTTGAGATCACCTAATGTATTTAGAAATTATTCCCTCCATTTTTTTTCTTTCTTTTATTTTTGTTGTGGGTCGGTTGGGGTTTTTTTTTGGAGGAAACACATCAATTAACAGATATTGCCAAAGGCAGAATTTTTGCTCAACAGCTGTTCTTTCACTATAAAGAAAGCATCAGAATATATTACAGACACAAAAAGCATCCTTCACTATACGCTGGAGTTAGATAACAGAGACCAAAAAGAAGTTCCAAGAGCGATCAGCCCCTGACACTCATTTTGTAAAAGTTCTTTCCCCTTTACATTGATTTTTCTACTCTGAAATGTGAAATGTAGTTCAAAATATCCCATGTGGCATGTCAACTTCATTTACCCACTGCATTTCTAATATGTTTTCTCCATACTCTTCTATCCCATCACAGCAATTGCTGTATGCCACAGCATGCTATCATGTTTTATGCAGAATTTCACAGTGAATTCAATGGTGACTAATGCCTAAAAAGAGCTGCCACAACATGGCCCTACCTCTTATTATAAAAGCATATACCCAGGTTTTGAGATCTAGCCCTTAAAGAAGAACACTTCTCTAATTTCTATCATCCATTTAACAAGCGTGGGAGGAGGTCCACACCTAAATCTCACCAATACCCATCAAACATTCGCATCCAGATCTGAATTTAGATCTAGGATTTATAACAGCTTATTACTTTCAAACTGCTCAGAACCAATATGCTGCATTCAGACATACAGCCACACGTGCAGAATCTGTGCATACGGTGGAGCAACAGTTTGCCTAGCAGTCCTCAGAAGCTCACTTAGCGAAGTTCACAGCATGAAACAATGTCAGTCTCTCTAGTATGTTGGATGACAAATTTTACTTCGGTGTGAAAAGTTCTATTACTCCCCTATGTAAAAGCAGAAGCCGACAATCTGTTGCTCATCAGTTAGCTGCTAGTTATAGCCACGTCCAACTCAAACTGAGCAATCGCAGTTAAACTCCACTGACACTACCCATCCAATCTAAGACGTTGCAAACAATATAATCCCACTTTATAAAAATATTAAAGCTATTAAGAGAACAAACGTTTTCACAATTTGTTCATCACATCCACCAAGATTTTCTGCAGAGTTTTGCAATGCCATAAATAATCAGGAGTTGGGAACTGGCTTTGCAAACACTCTCTGCTTTAAAAAAGGTTTTTAGAATGGGATGGAGGTGGCAGCGGCTTTTCTTTGTTGACTGTGGAGGGAGTACAAACAACTAGCTCAGCTGGGGATGAATCATCCTTAATGCTTTCAAACAGGAATTTGCCAAATTATATACAACACTGATTCTGTTTCTTACTGCAAGAAGATACAGTTCTAATTATACAATTATTTTTCATTCTTATTGCACAAAATCATTGCTTCAGACAAAGACTGTCAACAACTACCCCGATATCCCCTAATTTTTGCTTCTTAGCTCCTATTAGCAAAGACCCTTTAACAACGTTGAGAGTGGCTATTTGGACTTTTGCTTTACATGCAGTAATATTTAAGTAACAGGTAAAAGATTAGTGCTGGATGAATTTAAACAGTCTCAACCTCTCCTCAGAGTCACGTGAACACTGAACACCTTTCTGTATTGAATTCTAGTCTAAGGGTCAGGTGTGGTGTCTGCCTGGTCTATTTCTCTTTCCCTTTGCTTTGACAAAACAGAAACAAAGTTAATACTACATTATTTTGTCCATTTCTGTTTTGTATGTGTGTGGGGACTTCTATTGCTTTCAGATTTGGGAAGCTGCTGCTCTGCCTAGTAAATAACAGCTCTCAAAATAGTTCACTCTGTTGGCAGGTAAATTGCATTATTTGAATGACATCTTTGCATGCTGAACCTGCAAGGTCAGGAAAGGACTGGGCTTCTGGACATCGGAGAGAGAAACTGGCGACCATTAGGAGTCACTGTTTGTAGTAAAAAAGAAAGGAGGTACCGTCTGTATTCCAAACAAGTGGATGCAGATTACAGGGTAGACAGCTGCCACTGGCACCTGAAGATGCAGCAAAAGGAAGCCATCAAGAACAGGCAATCGTGAAAGAAGGAGTTAGAATATTATTCTAGGAAGGAGAACAGTCTTGTCAAAGAGATAGAAGATAGAAAACAACAGAAGTGAACAAGAACATAGGTAGCATCAAGATGGGATCCACTTTTAATCCGGGCTGTATTGTGCCTGCTGCTTGCCTTCAACAAAAAAAGTGAATTTATGGAAATTTTCCCATGCAATCGGATCAGAAACAAGGCATTACTGTGTCAAACAAAGCCACCCGTTCTTAAACTGTTCTTTAGATGGGTTCAAAATGACCTTCTAATGTCAAAAGCCATGAAGCACATATTACTGGCATTCACCTATGTAAATGAAAACATAGGTAGATGACATACATCATGCCTTGTGAACTGCCTTTTTACCTGCTCTCTCCCCATGTGCTACCAATGCCTGCACTCCCACAGCGTTTGATGGGAGCAAGATCAGGTCTGCTGTCACATCAGTAATTGCTACTTGCATTAAAAATTAACAATCTAATTTGAAGGAGTGGCTTGTGATCTGAAGCTTTATTGGGTTAAAAGAAACATTTCCAGCTAGAAATATGGTTTATCTGTTGCTAAATTCACTGCCTCCTATTACTGCTAAAATGAGCTCTCTCTCTCCCATCTGTAATGTATCATCTGCGATGTCCCTGACCCAATGAGGTACTCTTAGAATTGAAAGTTTAGACTGATGCTTTGCTTTCTAATCCCAACAGTAGAAATTCATGCCCTGTCAACACAAAATTGACTGTTAATGTACTCAAATAATTTAGCTGGGAGAAAAGACAACTAATGCAATTATGCCTGAATGGTTTAGATATTATTGTCTCTAGAGCATACTAAGTGCCCAAAAAGCCAATTGGAGCTTCTTATACATAAACCTTTAATCCCCTGCACCCCTCTATAAGAAAGAAAATACACCTGGGACCTTACAAAGAGGGAAGAATTTTTATCCGGGTTACTAGAGAAGAGTTCGGTTTCTATAGACCGTGCTTCTGAAACTAAGCAATGCATTCAGAAGGAACAAAATGCACTGATCTTTTCTAAGACATTTTACAGTTTTATGATCACAGCACTCAAAACCCAGATAATTAGTCTCTAATTAATGATCCAAACCCCAAATCAATATAATAATGACCTAAAAGGGTTTTTTTTTAATCTCTTTGTCTTGAGTGGTTTTATGTTGGTATATCAAAAATAGAATCTTGGGATCAGATCAGAAGGTGGAGTGAAAATGAGACAAATTAAGTTCCTTATTTATGTTGCTAAAACATATCCTTAATCCTGTATTTTACATTCCCATATGCAGGTATACATGCTTGTACACGCACTTATGCAGTCTTGGTAGCATCAGATCAGACACAAGCTTCCAGAGTAAACCACTCTGTTTAATTTGCAGCAGGCAAAATAAGGTGGAACCAGGCTATGCGCAGGTGGTTTGACTGAATCAGCTGCTAAAACTCACAGCCAGTTCCCAAACTGTCTACTTAACGCTGCCTCCAACAAGCCCTGCTGTCCCACACTGCCATGCCATCTGTGCTTGCTTAGCGTGCAGCTTTTCCTCCTCCTCTTTCACATGTTCAGACTCTATCCCACTGCCTGTATTTCCTGGCCCTCCTCCCAGGGTAGCTTCTTACTACTGTGGCACCACACAAGGACAGGATAAAGGTATGTTACCCCCATACCCAAAAGAGGATTTCTGTAATGGATGAATTTCTTCAGGTAAATCCCCACTCTTAGCTGCTCTGCTAGATTTTAGGATTACTGTTTTAAATTGCAGTATATTAAACTACCACTTAAAAAACCCGAAACAGCAGGAATTGAGGAGCAGTAATAACAGAGCTGATCACTATGAAGATTAAGAAAAGTCAGTGGTAACCCTGGGATGTACAGAGCACACCCTCACAATTCTGTGCGCTCAATTCCCAGTGCCATAGGTAACGGGGACAGGACTCCCAGGATATGATCAGCCTTCGAACTAAAGGAGCTGAAGAGGTAAGGATTTCATCTGCTTCACACAGCCTGTACCAAAAGCTACTGTGAGTGTTGACTATGGAGTTCTTATCACCCCAGCAACACAGGTTCAACTTCTCACTGCCTGACTTGGTGAAGGATGTTATTGCTTTGTTTCCTAAAGGAGAGAGACATACATTCACAGAGAGTCTTTATGCCTGTCTTGAAGAATTTTGGACACATTGCCTGATTTCAACCACATTTGGTATTTTAATGTTTCACGGACACAAAAATCCAAATAGAGAATGGAGGCTCAGCACGGAGAACAGCTGCAGAGTACGTCCAAACTTTGTTAGACTCCAGAAAAACCACATATGCGACTTCAGTCAGAGCTCACCCCAAACCATAGTTCTGCCCCAGAGCAGAATTCCATAGGAAACAGATGTCAGCACACAGTGCAGCGAGACGTTCTGGACCACTGGAAAAGAAGCGGCCTCAAAACTCAAGTCTGGTCTCCGAGTTAGGAAAAAGCATAGATCCATGGGATCCAAGTGGACAGAAGTTCAAGTTCAGTCATTTTTTTCCGCTGTCATTTTTCTTTGTATGCAATGACTGCTCAACCTCTTGAAGAAAGGGTTTATGTGACCACAGATAGCAAGAAAATAAGCACCCCTGAATTAATCTTGGGTTCTTCTCTCCCTTCTATTTTCTGACTTTTCCAGCAACAATATTACCTAACTAAATGCCATATAATAACTCATAACTCAGTAGCAGCAGCAATGTTATAATTATATAGAACAGACACTGAGGAAATGCAGAGTTCTCAATAAGGCTAAACAAAATACCAGAAGGGACGAAGGCTATTCCCTGCTCACTGCAGGGGGGCTGGACTAGATGACCTTCGGAGGTCCCTTCCAGCCCTGGCCATTCTATGATTCTATTCTGCACATGCAGGA
>JAAGNO010007812.1:0-43019 GCA_033439905.1 Ceryle rudis | reverse complement strand
GGGGGGCTGGACTAGATGACCTTCGGAGGTCCCTTCCAGCCCTGGCCATTCTATGATTCTATTCTGCACATGCAGGAAACCCCTGCAATAACTGTATAATGACTCACATTCCCGTGTAATAGCAAATTCAGGCAAGCAGAATTCTGAAATAGTCAAGTGAATGCTTGTGAACAGATTTCATTACACAAGAATGAAATATAAGGAGTAAGCCAGATGCTTAGAAGGCACCCGAATAACCTAAAAAAACTTCTGAATAAATTTGTTTATGAGTGAAACCAGGATTTTAAAAGTGCTAACTTGCAAGAGATCACCTCTCCCACCTCAGCTTCTGTAAAATCAATAGTGGACACTCATTACAGTCAATTAAAACAGACTTGGATTAATCCTGAGCATTTCTGGGTTTCTTTGTATGTGGCCTATTCCTTGGCTGATTAAAAATGCTGCTGTATCATCATCTGTCCTGGAAAAATACTGAGAATTTTGGTGGCAGTATAAACAAAACAAAATAGGTTTGTTGTCAGGACAGCTGATTTAGGCTTGAAAAAAAGCTCATGCGAAGGGCCGGAGAAAGCAGGCTGTTGCATCCCTACCTGCAAGACAGGGACAATAATGTTCATATTTGCCTGTTTTCTGTCTCTCTTGTCCATTTAGAGTGTAAACTTCCAAGATAAGACTTGTTTCTTTTTGATGGTGGACTGAACCAGATAAAGATTATACCGTTAGAATAACTACCCTTCAAATGCTTTAAGTTGAAGATACATTTTAAAAGCCTAGCTGTATTAAATTGAATTACTTGGCTTTCTAAAATTGTGCTGGACACTTTGTGAGAACAGCATTATCCAGCAGATAAGTAATTTCTACTTTTGGTCTTGAGTAAAATCTCGACGTGCCAGGTTTATAATCTCTACAGGATCCCATGTGTTATTTATAACCTCTGGAGAAGATCAAGTAGCATTAAAAAGTTAGAACAATTTTCACAAACTCAATTTACACACTGTCAAATCTCACAACCTACCCAAAACCTCTTCAAATCCTTTCTGTCTACATCTTCCTTGTTAGAGGAGCTAAAATTTATTGACAGTCCAATGGCTTTGATTTGGGCAGAGTTAAATAAAGGCGGTAAGAAGTTACAAGGGAGTATCGTGTCCCAAAGCCAAAAAGACACTAACCAAAGTTTTTATCACGCAGTAAAAAGTAAAACTGGTGTTCCAGTTGAGTTGGTGCTAGATAATGATGCCAAATGGACAGAAAGCAAAATGTTAAGACTGAGTATCGTGCAGCAGAGGAAGTCACAGATCTGAAATTTACCTTTAGTATAAATGTAAAGGAAAGCAGGGAAAAATAAGCCACGTACAGCCAAACACTCACTCCAGTTCAGAGCATCCTGACTTGGCAAGGTACCAACACTACCAGTAATATTAATTCTGTGCTCTGCCTTAACATAATCCGTGCTGTGGTTAACTTTATCTTAGCTAGCTACTAAGAGAATGCATTAAAATCTGATGGCATTTCCATGTAACTTCATGCACGCTTGACTTGAACAGTATGTAGTTAAGTTACTCTTCTATTTGTGGCATTTTGGGCCAAAAGATCGTTCTTCTGAACTGCTCAGCTGAACCCACGAAGACAGTGGTTCTGTCTGAGGCTTTTGCTACATTAAGAAGGACAGCAGATATCCATACTTGAGGAGGTCAGCGTTTGCTTTGTTTCTAAGTTCCATTAAAAGTCAGGTCTATGAAGAATGAGGTATTGAAAGCAGATTTTAAATCTAATTGAGCATAAAAGGTATGCCAATTTTCAAGACTGAGCTGAATCATATGAAATTCAACACCCACTAAATATTATTTCTCTCGACAGGCTGCAGGAGAGAGTTTTTTATGATTTTCTTCTTGGACTGAGCCAGCAGATACCCAGAAAAAAATCAGTATAATTGCTATTTCTAATTTAAGAGATTTAAAATTATTTTAAGTATTACAGTGTCTTTTATGTTGCCAACTAGAGGATACAGGGCACAGGAAAGTTAAAACCCAAGATCCCCTTTGCGAACACAAGTCCTGATTCTTGCTTACTCTGCTCCTGGTTCTGGGATACTGAAAGGGAAGAAAAGTGCTTCTTAAAATAATTTTCCCAGTGTGTCAGGCTTCTGTACGGAAGGTATAACCAAGTGGGGTAAAGGAAATATTTGTGCGGCTTGAAGTATTTTCTCTCACTGATTTAATGGAAAAAGACAACAGAAACCCCTTGAAATTCAGAGGATTTCAATTCCACACAACTGCTTCATCTCAGAGCGTGTGGATCTTCTGACTTGCAAGGCGCCATCTCAGAGGTGCACAGCTCTTGTCAGCTTCACCGAGGCCAGTTACTAAGTATTAGTCATCTAAAGATGACAGTCTGGAGATTTTCAGATTCATCCCTGCTATCTAATGGTTGGCACAGGGGAAACTGGTAAGAATTGTGCCAGTTTCTGTCCACAAGTATTGAAGCTTTAAAAACGCCTAGTTCCATGGCAGCCAGCTTTGTGGCTTGCCGAGGCTGGCCCTCAGCAGCACAGGATGCACTAAGTCCTTGTCAGTAATCTGAGGCTTTTCTGGAAGCCTAGACCCAAAGAGAGAGGCTGAATTCCCTTGGAACATGACTTGAAGTCCACTGGGAAATTGTGCTAGTCATACCATTTGTACGAGGGTAGGCTTCAATTAACTGGGCAGTTTAAGATTCAAGATGTTCTGATTTTTCAGTCACTTCTGCTTGTAACTTAATGCATCAGCTTGATAATATTAATATTTAATAAGGAATATGCTTACGATTCTGGGCAGAGTGAAAACGGGCCGTATTCTGAATTTCTTATGCCTATTGTACACGGGAAATATATTAGAACTCAGCTTTTCGCTTATGGCTTAGGAATTTTATACTCTTCTCAGCACTCGGTATTTCACTTAGCAAAGGACAGCACTTTATAACTATTAAATGCACTGCCTTAGGGATGTGGTAACCCATTGACTTGACAAGTCTTTTAAAAAATGCTATAGTCAAACAGCGAGGCAGGATACATAGGATTTATCTGATAAGCTGAAAAGTCCCTAATGACCCCAAACACTTCAGGCAACACTAAGTATAAAAGTCATTTTGATGAACCTGCAAATCACATATAAATCAGGAGAGAATTTTTGTGTCCAAATATTTTTAAAGGCATATATTTTCACAGTGTCTTCTTTTTCACCCTCTACAATTCCCTTGACATGAAAATATAAGAAATCATTGTGTTAACTGCTCTGAATGAAACATTTTTTCACTTTGGCTCCCCACCTCCTTTTTTTTATGGCTTCAATGGGAAAATGGCAGCTTTCACTCATTTTCCTTCCCGATGCCTTACAACACGACACATTTTTGTGGGATAACTTAAATTTACAAAGCGGCAGACAAAAATTATGCTTTCACATGACCATGTCAATGCTAGGCTTGTACTGAGGATAGTTTTAGCTATACGCTGCATGCACAGTGAAGCGACGGGAAGGAGTAAGCGACATACTCTGTTCAGGGTGCTGGTGCCTGCCAGTCTGTTATTCCAACAATATTCTGTAATTAATGTTGAGTGAGCAATAAAGAAAGACCCAAGAGAAAGGCAAATCTGCTTGTTTTCTTTTCATTATGGATGACTGTGCAAGAGGAAACCAGGAATATTCTGACAGTGCAGCTAAGATCTGGAAACTGTACATCTGTTTTGATCATTTGGATCCCAGCATTCATAAAGATGAGCAGTTTATTATGCTCTGTGCCATTTGTCAATACATCTTTCCCTATTTGTCCCTGCTGAGATTATGGCTGCTACAAAGTTAACAGCTGGCACTAGCACTGACAGCCCAGGGCCAATTTATGGAACTCAGCTGGTAAAATACTGACCACTTCTGACACAAAAGAATGTCACTCTCCAAGCCATCCAACTCACTGCCCTTCTGCTGCCTCCTTTTCCTCCTTTTGGCAGGAGCTACCGCAGCGTATGCTGTTTGCCAGAGCTCTGAACTCCAGCAAACCAGCAACGCTCCCACCCCTCCCACAAGCTTAGAGGCTTTTTGTCACTAACCCCCCTGGTTTTCCTTCTGGCAGATGGTCTGCTGCATCTTGGCTGAATTCTGTGCCCTGACGATACCATGCTAGCACTGAAACTGCCCACTTAAAATGCATGCACCGGTACAGAAGTCAGTTTGATTGCTATAGGGTGCTGGGAAAAAAAACATTCCTTTTTTTATTATTTCCTTTTTGCCCCCTTAAAACTTGCCCACTAAGTTTTAGACTCATCCTGCTAAAGGAACCTGTTTTACAATTGCAAACAGAAGGTTGTGCTTAAGAATGCATTTTTTTTTCTCAGCCTACCAAGCTTAAAAATATTGGCAGGCTTCCTCTTCCTCCCCCCAGCCCCATGGGTAGAATCTCACTGAGTACAGCCGAGACTTTGTATTATGGCTGAAAAGAAAAGGTCCTTCTCCCTGCATCTATTGCCACGCTGACTGACCCACGGACATCTCACGCTCCAGTGTAAGTGACTGCGGGGTGCTGCTGCAGAGACACTG
The DNA here is from genome assembly GCA_033439905.1 of Ceryle rudis. NCBI lineage: Eukaryota > Metazoa > Chordata > Aves > Coraciiformes > Cerylidae > Ceryle > Ceryle rudis. The sequence continues at coordinate 38,454 of JAAGNO010007812.1, read as the reverse complement.
CCGTACACGTTACAATTAGCAGCCGCTGAATGGGGTGTGCAACTGGGTTGTCACCAAGAGAACAACTTGCTACACAGAGCTTTACAGGTTTGTGCACTGATGGGATTTCACGGCGTCATAGATCTGATAAACCCATAGTTGTGTCTGTACTGGTCCTTCCATCCTTCCTGTGTGAATCTGCAACAGGCAGTCATGTGCGATGCTCCACATCCTGTGTTCTTGTTTTGAACATCGGCATCTTGTACTTTTAGATCTCTAACACATCATTTGTGGGCACACAAAAGCAAGCAAGATGCACCAAATGTCCCTGGCTGGCACAGCTTATAATGGAATACTTTTGTCACCCGGATTCCAACTGGAGCAGCGTGTATAAACTATAACCTGATCTCAGGATTAGTCAAAGTCTACAACTGCCCAGATAATCGCAGAGCTCCTGGTGAAATCCTGGTCCAAGTGAAGTAAAACAGAGCAGTTCCAATTAAGAGCAGTAGAAAATACTTGTGGACCCCATGCGTAGCATGGTGCTATTTCATCTCTCTTTGGGATGGTGTTTTACTTGTTATTAAAATACCACTGCCAAGGCAAAGAAAGGACAAAATTAAGTACAAAAATGTCTTCGGCTTAAAATGACCTATGTTATCTACTAGAGTCAACAGTACCTCCTTCAAAGAGGGAATAGAGCTAACAAGGTAATACTTGAGAATAAGGAATCCCCAGCTGTCACTAACACATCTGAAATCAAACGGAAAAGTGCTAAAACACCTATAAAGCTATTGCCGACATGTGCTGCTTTCACTCCTTGTTGAGCATGTCAATCATGTACCATCACACACACGAATTCACAAGTCAAGCTCTTAGGCCATTTTCTCCGATGCCTTTTCCATGGTGCACTATATACCTTCGAGGAGGCAGGACACAGACACAATTCCCGTGAACACGGAGATGTTTTATACTTGCACTTCGCTGCAGTAGATGAGAAAACTTTCTGTAAGGCAATGGAAAATCGTATTGTTTCTGTTAGTCATTACTCACGGGGAAGGGAAATGCTCTTACAAGGCTGGTGGGACCTGAATGCCCTGTTTGTTCCTGGAGGATTGCATTTCTGTAAAGAATTTTCAATAGAATCAAGCTTGTGACAGCTTTGCATTGCAGCTTTTGGGAAGATTTCACAAGCTTGACTGTTCAATAAATAATCCTTTGGAGCCACGACAGTGTTCAGAAAAGCTTTACAAGTTGGCAACTGGTATGCAGTGCAGCCATTGTGAATAGATTTTAGAAGCTGCAGATCTTGCCTGGGCAGATAAGAAAGTGTCATTTGCTGGGAAACAGGGTAACTTACAGAGGTAAGATGTAAATTTCCCTAACCCACTACTTTGCAGTGTGGTTAAATCTCTCAAATACTTTGAAGGGGTGGGATGTGCAAGTAAGGCCTTCTGTGCAAGAGAACACAGACTGTACTTAGAATCTACAAATAATATTTTGCAGAACTGCATTGCAGGCAGCCTGCGGGCACATCGTTTACACGGAGTGTTTCACTTCGGTTGTTAGCTGAACACTGCATCACCAAGGAGGAGGATTTACTTTGCTCCAGTGGAGGTACAGAACAAATGAGGAGATCTCACGTACCCTCCTAGAGAAGAAAATCCGAGCTGAAATTCAGCTAATTTGTCCCACTAATAGTCTGTATTTTCACCTCAAGTCTCTGCAGAAACTGAAGAGACTCTAGAGACAGCTTGAGAGACAGCACAGAGGTAGGAGGAGTTGGGGCTGTGCCATGACACAAACAGTCCGAACTAACGGAGTTTTACTCCTACGGCAGATAATGCACCTACACAGGGAGCAAGGAAGACATGCAGGCACCGCACTCCGTTACACTGCTCGAGGTATACAACCTGCGCTAGCAGCGGTCGCATCGGGCAGCCACTGAGAGCCATCTCAAACTAAAACCCAGCAATACGAGACTAAGAATCACCAACCCAGACTCAAAGTTTCGAACCATGTCCAACAAGCATCTATAACTCACAGCTTAGGTGTCCGGCTAAATACACCTACAGCTTCTTTGACACAAATGCTGCTGCTGCAGCTAAAATCTGTGAAACTTCTGAGCAGCTGAGCCTGTATAAGCCTTAAAATAGACTTCCGAAACTCAGCAATCCAATCACAAAGCAACTGTGTATGCAAATTTCCGATGAAATGTAACAGCCTTACTTTCTTTCTAGGCTTCACAGAAAGATCAGTCCATCAGTGATAATTAGCTTAGGTTAATTCTACTAGCCCTTGGTTTGCAAGGAAAAGCAAACCACTAATTGAAAGATGAAACTGGATATAGGCATCAGCAATCCTGTCATTATGAATGCCTTCTAAAGATGAGAAGAAAGTAATGCGTTCATCTCTGGGAAAACAAGAGATACATTCATTAGCGTTCGTTTCAGCAGTCACTGCGGGACACTGCTGCTGCGTCGGGATGACTGAGCGAAGCTGCTTGTACAGCTGGACTAGATTCTGCCCCTGTAAACAAGTTCTAATCTCAAGCCCAACAGTCTGGAAGTTGGCTACTTTACACCTTTCACTGTTTATTACTGTAGAGGTGATAAAGAGTAAACATGTCTGGCATATCTTTTTATTACAGTATTTTAAAAACTAATAAAGAAGCATTTCAAAACTCTATTCCCCTTACAACTTCTGCTCATCTGTCCCTGGCTTATGAATTGTCAGCAAAAGGTTTGGCAATGCAAATTTTTAGTGGCATGCAGCTGCACCACAGGTAGCTACAGAAACAAACAGGTAGAGTGCTTTTCACAGCAGCATTTCTGAAATGATTCAGATAAAAATATAGCAACATGAGAATTCAGGCCCAGAACCCAAACAGCCTGTTCCCTCATTACGATTATTATTCACATGAACAGTCCTACAGACAGCGAGGAAATTTCCCCACTAGTCAGCACTGTGGGTGTAATCAGGTGCCCTTGGAAGGCAAAGATCCCACTGCCCGACATTGAACGAGCACGGGGTGACCTAGCACAGCCCATGCCATCTTCTAGTACAAGCACCAAACGATCCATTTCTGCCTTCTCTAGCAAATACTTAGCGGATACGTACATGTGAAGCATGACACTACATACAATTTTGCTGTTGGGAAGGGAGAACAAACCATTTCTGACAGATGGTAGTCGTGCTGCTTAATGCAATACTGGAAGACACTTAGTTACACACACTTAAGATACAGTGACGGAAACAGCATATGGACCTAAATGGAATAGAAGAGGCATTAAGCTTAAAACTTTGAAACTCTTCCTTTGAAATGGTCTTGTTTTACCAGAAACATTTACTAAAGGTAGAAACATTGTTTGCACTGAACCCTCCAAAAGGATTTGACAATTTAGAGGGGGGGGAAAAAAAAGGAACTCTTTCAAGACTAAAGGGTAGAGCCAGCCTTCAGATTTTTCATGCTGCTCTACACTCCTGATACATCTCCTGAGCTATTTTTTAAACGTATGTACATCTTAAGGTCTAAGATCTAACATGAATAATAACTGAAATGATACATAATTAAACATTCTGCACATCAATGTGTGATATTGATGGTTTAAATATTTCATAACTAATATGTTCAGTTAGGTTTAGCCAAGCTACTGAGTTATTTCTCCCTCACCTCCACTGCCCTAAATCTGAGAGTATTGATATAGCTTTCACCACAAGTTGAAAAGAAGATCTCAAATCTACTTCCTGGAAGCGTAGTTAAATAATTACTGTCATGTTAAAAAAAAAAAGAAAAAGGAACATTCAGACAATAAAGGATAAGGAAAAGCCATCTCTTTCTACCCGCATGTAATCCATGAAATCCTCTCTTGTGCTCAGTTTTCAACAATACGAATGCTGGTGATGGAGCTCTTCATTTTCAGGACTAGCAGCCCAGACCTGTATCCCATATGTCATAAAACGCGGTGCCTTATATAATGCTAGCATTTATCTGAACCCATTTACTGCACTCGGGTTAGTCATGGCAAGTTCAAGGACTCCAGGCTGAATAAATCAGTAGTTAGCGCGTTCCCTCAGTATCAGCCAGCCAAGCAATACGAAGTTACTAGATAGAGAATTGCTCCTCAGGCACAGTGAGTGAGATCTGTATTTTTAGCGTTGAGGAAGAGTGTCCACCCTTGCCGATGACTCAGGTCTGGAGGTTGTTACATTTGCAACCTGTCAGAGAATGTACTACCCATGAAGAGTAGGGAAAACAACAGTTCAGTGGGAGCAAAACTGTTCTTCAGGCTGCTCAACTGTTTTAGTTCTACTCAATGAAACTTTTGCAAGCATTTCCATCTGTTTTTTGGGGGGGGCGGTTTTGTTCGTTTTGGTTTTTTTCCCTTTCATGATGCATTTTCCATTACCTTTAAACTTGCAGGGTATTTTGAGGTATCACCCTGAAATGTCTTTTGAAACATCACATTTATTATACTTCAGTGTATCCAGATATCAAGAGTGCCAAAGTGTATTCTCTTTAGTTCACAGATGGAAACAGTTCACTTCTTTTTTCTTCTCCCAGCTTCCTGCTAAAAAAGCACCAGCCCTGAAAACATACACAAGAGCTTCTCATTAGCCTTTAAAGTACAGTAAGGTGTACAAGACGGATATGCCTATTACCTCCACTACAGTACAAAAATGCTGAAGACCAAACCACAACATCACTTGCACCTTCACAATCCTGTTCAGAAGCGTTAGCCCAAAACAGACCGTTACGAAGTTATCCCCGGAGAAAGCTAATCAAGCAAAGAAATCTGTAAAGAATACTAACATCATAGCTCTGGAAATGTTTATATTCAAGACTGGTATTCATACTCAAACTATTAATCCCAGGATTTTTCGAAGATGTTTGAAGGAGGGAGGTGCCTAATTCCTTTTGACAATAGGACTGAGGAATTTAGTCACCTGGTCGATGCTTTTACTTAACATGTCACCTGAAACACCCACTCATACAGCCCAGTAAACAAGGAAAACCACATCCCACAGCCATTCTCAGCACTAGTTAGGGAGATAGGTATATTCCAAAGGGATTAACCAGTCTGCGATCTGTTGCCAAAGCCAGTACCGGACACACTGCATACTGTGCTGAGTATGCTGTCAGTTGATGACCATAAATATCTGTTGTAATAAGGGAGATACAGTCAGTTATGCAGCTGGGATAGCAACAGAAGGGCACATTCACTGGAAAAAAAAAAAAATCAATTTTAATTAGAAAGACAATTATATTTTCTCCCAAAGGTTGCCATGGTCTCAAGATTTATCTTTAAGGTGATGGAGAAGTAATCTTTTGCCATTCTATATCTAGTGGCTAGCGCTGAACTGTGGAAATATTTCAGGTCCAAGGGAAGACCATAAGGTCCCTCAAGGTCTTATAACCCAAGGCAATAAAAATCACTGGCACATCATTAGTCTGTCCTCTGCAACAGCAGCTTATGATTATATCCTTTGATTTCTTCACGCAAAGGTTTGTTCAGCTTATTCTCAAAACTATGTAGCAATGCTTGGGCCTTCAGTTCTGCCTTCATTCCTATTTATAGCTGAGGTTAGTGCCCGTAGATAACCCTAGCTTAGCTGCCATCTCCCCTTAAAACAGGGACAAGCTATAGGAGCTCTCAAATGGAAATCAGCTGCCTAACTGCTGCAAGTTACTTGGTTTGAGACTTTTATTATGGAGATTTGTTCTAGTAGCTGAGAAAAGAAGCTATCTGGTTATTTCCAGGTATACCGGTTGCTGCCAAGCCTTTCCATTTTAATGAAGAAAAGTCGGCAGTAGAAATGGACAGGAGGTACTTGCTGAACACTTCTAGATGTCGGACGCCTGCCTTGCTTTCCTCTGCTGCTGCTTCCTGCTTTCGCTGCTGTAATCATCTCTCTGCTCCTCCACGATCTCTCAATTTGTTTCTCAGACAAAATGTCAACAGCTGCTATAGCTTCCTGCTTCTCCAGATCATTCCCCCAAAGCTCACCTTTGTCAGGGTAACCCACTAGAGTTGCTTTGTCAGCCTAATAAGGTAGCCTGCAAACAGCAGCCAGTCTCATTTTTCTTCTTCCTTCTTGACTACTTGCAAGTAAAATACCCTGCCTGTTATTAACAAAGCTGTACCAATAGGTTTTGGATCCTCTGGTACCTTCTCGTCCTTAACCCTTTGTCTGCTATGTAAGCTTGCCAGAGCAGATCTGTCTCGTTTGTGTGTGCATCTGTACAGGACACTGCATCCCCAGCGCAAGATATTTTTGTATTGCAGTGCCTACTCTAATAAGGGAATGAATAGAAATTGCAGACAGACTACAGAAAAATCATAATTGACCAGACTCATCAGTCTGCTTTGATGAACTCTACCATTGGTAATAAAAAAGCTGAGCGCTGGATCTTCGGAAACACTACTGGAAAAAGATCTGTCAAACTGTTGCCAACATTCACATCTTCCTCTTCTCTCTACAATGGATTTCCACTACAAACTTCAAACATACTCTACTCTGAAAACACCCCATTGATGTCAAGATGTCTTCAGCATATAAAACAAGTGCAGGGTACATAAGAGAAAGGCACAGCATGGCTCTCAAATTTTGCATATTCTTACAGCGGTGTTCTACTTTTTGAGATGCTGGAATTGCCAACGCGTGGCCCAAACCTGCAGGACCATCCAGGGTGATCGATCTGCAATTTTAACATGTCTTATTCTCTCTCTGAAATGTATCCTATCATATATTACCATGGTGATACCGCTGTGGTTTTGTTTCAAATTGTAGTCAAATCAAAGCAGAGTGTTTCTGAAACAGTAAAATATTCCTGTGGCTTTTTAACACCACAGCAATTTTAAGCTGTGCACCGCGTACTATTTTATGTACTTATCTCCCAAAACCGTAACACCTTCTTGTCCAGCTGTCACAAATTTGATCCTGAATCGTGCAAACCATTAGCATTTCAGGAGTGCTGAAAACTCCTTCCTTCCACTGACACAACTATAGTGGCTCAGCACCCCCAAATCCGTCATCTGCATTTATCCGATTTAAAGGTCCAACCTGAGCAGCATTACTCTTTCCTTTGTGAGGACTTCGACTAGTTTCAAACCTAACAGTCGTAAAATAAGCATAAAGCCGCCAGTAGGATAAATGCAGAAGTTACTAATATTGATTAAATACATACAAGGAATTAATATCAGTCTGTATTTTAATGAGTTATAAAATAAAGCTCAGGAATACGACCAAAAGTTACTGAATTTTGCTTCTGTCTATTCTGGTGATCTTGGAGTAGCCAAAGAGGTGTGAAAGCCACTGAAGTTGACCTATGGAAGCAACTCAGAGAGACTTTTAGAGATTACTTTCTATTGTAAATAAGAAAGATGCTTATCCTTATCTGTAAAACACTTGAAAAAGCCTTTTTAAAATAGTGTTTTATCATTATAAATGCTGGAAAGCTTTCTGACTAAATGCGATTGCATTCAGGGATGTTTTTATTATGTGATTTCAACAAACAAAACTTGAGGGTAAAATTCAATTTAATTTCAGGAAACAACGAGAGAGGGTAAATTTAATAGGAACATATTGTTCCAGGCACACTCCATGCCAGCCTGCAGACCTTGAGCAAAGCCAGCCATCTGAGAGCAGCAGGGGAGAGAATGAGAGAGACAGAGGGAGGTAAAGAATGAGAAGGAGGGGGAGGAGAGCACAGAGAAAGAGACAGATAAGACAGGAAAGTTCCTGTCAGACCTTTCTGTGATGAGAGAGAGGAGCTGAGCACTGTGGGAGAAAGAGGTGTGAGGGAGACTCTGAGCTGACTACGTATCAAATAAACAAACAATACATACAGCACAGGTCCAAGACCTCATCCAGCTTTCACAAAGTCAATGGAAAGACTTTCTCTGGTGGCACTGCCTCAAGACATCTGTAAATAAAAGCCAGTCTTTGTCCCTCTCTTCTGGTTTGACAATAGGAAGGGGATATTGAACACAAAAGGACTCAATCTGATCCTTGCTAATCCAAGTCATCAGATAACAGTGAGAGGGTTTCCCATGGAATTAAACAGAGGCTGCTTTTAACCACATGGGTGCTCCACTGGCATGGGTGCCAAGTGAGGAGCAGAAGGGGAGGCAGCCTGGTGGGACTGAGCATACCTAACTAGTAACTCTTTCTAGAGCAGGCTGTAAGATTTCAAGGCCTTCAAACAGAACAATCTCTTTCAAGAGCTTTATAGCAAGTTATAGAGAAAAGAAAATTAAAATTCCCCTAAGCCCTTTCAGGAGAGACACAAGCTTGTAAAAAGAGCCTCAGCACATCAGCTAACAATCTTGTTCCTTTTGCTTTTTTTTTTGGTCCTTCCTCCCTCCAGCTCCCGTCTTCTGCTCATTTTGTTTACTGGACCAGATTGTAAGATCTCTGGAACAAAACCTGTGGCATTGCATTTGAAAATACACCATATGTGTGTTTGGATTTAACAACACTGCTAATGAGAATATCGAGTAGAGAGGCTTCACCCTAATGATCCCTAAACTTCACTGAAACTGCTGGGATTCAGATGTTCTGTCTGATACGCAGACAAAGGACGGCAATGAATTTTGCCAGGTATGTACCAGCAGAGCACTCTCCCTGTAAATATCCGTTGGTATAGCAAGACGTAAATTGAATTCCTAAGCATGAGAAAGGGCTCTGTGCTTACTGGAGCTAGTTTGTGCCTGTATAACTAGTGTGGGGATAGCTCGTAAGGCAGTTTGGAGGCACAATCTCCTTGCATCAAATCCTAGCTCTCACTCTATCTCTGTATGTGCGCTTGGGCAGATAATTTAAATCTAAGAGATGCCACTTGTACTCATACCATTGTTTATTATTCTGGTTGTCCAAATTAAATGCATAATCAAGGTTACAGAGCCCTCTTTTTCTCAGAAATTGTTTTGGCAAAAGGCTTGGAATAAAATCCAACTTCTCTGCAGGACGATGAAGATCAACCAAATTTTATAACAGAAGTAGCCAATCCATAAATAAAATAAGCCTTTAATTTTATGTTTGTTTACCTGGTAGGGAATTTCAGGAAGCTTTAGATTCTTCCGAAAATCCTTCCTTTATTCAATTTTCAATCCTTCAGTTTCTTCAGTTGTTCTTCAATGAAGAACTGGTTTTCTATTAACAAGTTCTCAGCCGCTACGTGGTTATCCTATGATGTACAGTGATTTATGAACACAGATAGGATTGACTCTGACCTTGTGAAATACAGCAACTTCCCTGTTCCTTTTCTCCTCACTTGAATAACTTACTGGACCCCTTAAACAAATTAAAGAAATAAGTAAGAGTGACTGGAAACACTGCTGGACTATTTAAGTAAGCTGCAGAGAACTACACTGGATAATTTATTCTTGTGAGAAACATAATGATCACCCAACAAGTTTGGTTAGGAAGGTGGTTTATCAGGCCACCTTGATATACTAGGGCAAAAAAATACACAGAACACCTACTGATGATGGATTGCAAGATGTATTAATACAGAAAAGGATTGAGATTTACTTTCAGTAGTAGATTAAGGTGCTCCAATGTAGCCAAGACTAGTTCTTTTAAAACAACAGGGACTGAGTTTCTTCTAGATAAGGACTTAATTTTTATTGAAAACCTACCACCTTCAAACTGCTCGAAAGTTGAAGCACTATAAAACTGTCAAATAACACCATTATTAAAAGCTTTATTTGACAAATCTTCCACTGCTGGGATAACTTGTGTGTTTGCCTTCTCTCTCACATGAAATAAAATCATTCACTTATGCAAACTGCTGACAGGAACGGAAACAAATGGGGTTCTCAGCGCAGGGTGAAACACACTATCCCCTTTCTGCAGCTTAATGGAAACCATAGTTATTCATAAATCATAAGGCACTCAGACTGGCAAGTTGCTCTACTGCTTATTGCACAGGACTTTGGGAAATGTTTGGGATGGGCTCACAGGAAGCTCTATATGGTGTTTTTGAGTAGCTGGTAAATCTTTAGGAGTGGTTTACAGGTAGAAAACATTTGCATGAAACCATTCAAGGGGAAGAAAAGTGACTGAGCAATATCTGACAACCAAATATAGGTTTTATTTTATCCTCCTTATAACAAAAAAGTGTTAGTAGCTCTGCTAGCTGGTCTGATATTCTTTTATCTGTGACCAGTGACCTTTTGCTAGTACTTGCTGTGATTCATAGATTTTTAAGGCCAATAAGGACCTTTACAATTTCCTAGGCTGGCCTCCAAATTCACATTAGCCTGTGTGTGCTTTCTCTTCTGAGCATCACCTTAGAGCAGTCTGGTATGAACAGCTGATGCATAAATACCTAACAATATACCTTCCATTTAGGAAGGACTGACTCGCCAGTGGGCCGCAAATGTATGCAAAGATTTATAAGCTTCAGACTTCTTTGAAATACTCCCAAATTTCAGGAATCTTTGCACCTGGAAATGCCTGGGGAGGCTTCTTGCTGCCTCCCTTTATAAATAAAGCCCTTAAAGAAATAAAGAACAACTTAAGATTCATAGCCAGCCCTCCAGGAAAACTGCAGGATATTCCTTATTAGGTAAGTAGGCAAATTCCTTTCCTGGGAGACCTGTCCAAACACTGCGACTTCCAGGACTCCCTTTGCCACTGCTAAGACAGTTACCTCCTCAAGTGATTGATTTCATCGGGTTTTTGGGTGTTGTCTTTGACAGCCCTCATGTAACCCAGAGGGCTGGTGATTCCTAAGCAGATATGGCTAAATTTCCTGTGGTGCTTAGATCTGTAAGTAAGGGTGGTGAGAACGAAGGACCGCACTAGGCCCTGGGGAGCTTCCAACCTCAACAGGCGAAGGCAGAGTGAGAGCAGAGGAAATAAGTAAGTTTTCAGGTCAGGTTATATTTTGAATGGGATTTAACAGAGAATTTGGAACTAGCAAGCTTTTGTTTAAGAAACTAATGAAAATTAGTTTTCTGTGTTGTCACATAAAGACCAGAAAAAAAATTATCAGTACAGGGAGAAGGGGGATCAGAGCTGAATCGCACTTGGAGAAGTGAGGTTTAAAGTCCAGCTGAGCAGTGCAAGAGCATGAAAACTCTAACACACCTTCTGTAATGAATTCTGTCAATCAGAGCAGAAAGTCCCACTTGAAGTTAACGTTCCCTGAATATTTTCCCCATCTATTTTAAACTGTGAAGTCTGGACCACTCCTTGGAGATCTGGGAAATGTTCTGCCTATCAAAAACATTATTGGGCACAAGTAATAAAACAGTGGCAATAACAAAGTTATATTTCAGGACCCTGAGATAAACTAACAGCATGTCCCAAACGCTTGTCAGGTTCTACTGCTGCATCACTCACACGGTCATTTTCATTGTTTAATACCTGGAGTTTTAAGATGAGTAATTGCTTACTTGCTTTAAAATTATATGTCTTTGCTTTTTCCTTCTATCCTTCCGACATGCCTCTCTGATTCTGGCTGTATGAACTTAGCTTCAATGCCTATCATCCATTACTAATCTAAGTTTTATTTTTACTTGGCACTGCATTTCTAAATAAAAACTGAGTTGCTTTCCCTTTTCTCTAGAGTCAGTGGGTCCTGCAGTTTTGATAACATAAATTCCATCTCAGCCTAGAAGACATTTTGAGGTTTGATTTAGCAGGGAAATATATAGATGCTTCTAAACACTATCCATCCATGAAAGCAAGAGATCTTGAGAAGCAGAGTCTACAGCATTTCTGGATCTCTACAGTGTTTCCTGAAACAACCTACATCCACGCTTTTCTCCCGACAAACCAAACAAGCTTTGGTTTCCCTGAGCTCGATTTGCTTCCTCAGAATTTACTAACACAACTCCTGCTCACCTTTCATTGCAAGCCTGAAAGGACTTAAGTTTTCCTGTAAGTCAGCCAGCCTTCTCTGAAAAACACCAAGAGAAGTGTCATCTACCCACTTGGCAACTCAAAATTTGGCATGCTCAGGAGCCCTCACCCGGTGGGTGATCTTGTTTCGTGCTTCTGGTCCATGCTTTTGAACTACATGTGTGTGTGAGACAGACAGGGAAGGAGGAAAAGAGAGATGAAAAATATATTCAAACATTAAACTACATTATTTTAATGGACCTTTCACAATGGACCTAAAGCATCAGATGAAAATAAACAATGACGACGGAAAAAATGAACGCGAAAGGGAGAAACACTGTGTGCAATAAAATGTTCTTCACAGGAAGTCTTACTGCAGCAACTGAATATTTCATTCTTTCATTTATTCCAGACCCATGAGCCTCAAACTACTGAAGTGCTTTAGTGGCTTGCTTTTCTACTCATTGTTGGCATTAATTGAGCTCATCCAGAAGATTAGTGTTCTCCTTTGTTTTTCACACTGGGGTAAGAGCTAACAGCAAACTTCCTCCCTCCAACCCCTGGAACCGTCACCTGGACTCAGCAGGGCCTTCCTTTTACCCCAGGGTCCATGGCCAGGACCTTTCTCCTCAGGCTGGCTGGCTAGTGTCTATTAGGTGGCCGTAGGGCAAGATATAAGTCTGTTCTGGAGGCGCATAAGGAGTGTGGCTGGGAGCCCTACCATGAACTACCTGAGTGATTTTGCCTGTGGTACTCCACTGTTTATTATTAGTACAGTAAAGCTTGTATAGAATATAGATTTTCTTCGCCTGGTAAGAGATGGAGTGGTATCAGGTGCTGGGGGAAGGAGATGAGGTGGTGTTAGAGCAGTGGTACTTTCAAGAAATGCAAACTTAGTACAGTTTAAAGTGCTTCGTGATGACTGACTGAAAATTCTTACTCAGATCTAATGTCATGTAAAAAGAAAATCTTCTAATAGCTACAGTATTTCTGGAATCCCTGTGCCAGACTTTGTCAAGTGTTGGAAAACTTCAACTGGAAGAACCGGTAAGAAGATTTGCAGGTATTTACAGGCATTGCCAAAAACCACAGGCCACAACAGCTGAAGTACTGTAGCGAAAAGTTCAAATTCCAGAGCAACGTTTGTTTCACAAATAACATTACAACTGGTAGCTCTAAAGAAAGAGAGTGACTATTGTCAAACATACGCAGAGCTGTATGTGTGAAACAAGAAAAATTCATTGCACAAAGCAAAAGAAATTGATCCGTTTCTGCTGGACTTGCATTCAGTACAGCATCTGAGTATCTCTGAAGATACACTCAACTTCCATGTCAACCCTACAACCCAGTAAGGTCCTTGGGCTATAACAGAACCTGGCACAGGATGTCAGTATAACCAGAAATTAATATTCAATAAATGTTCCAGCAGTAATAGCAGAAAAGACAGCTTGAGTAACAATTCTGAAGAGACAGTTTCTCACCTTGGCAGGTCTGACAAAATGCATACCCCTGATTGTGCTAAAAGGTGTATTTTCACTTCTGCTGCGTAACTGGGGAGGCATCTGCCCCCAGCTGAAAGCCGGCCACACCAACCAGCAATGAAAGGTTCTAGGGTAGAGGAGGTGGAGCTTGTTGACATATTTCAATATCTCTTTCTGACTTAGAAACAGAAAATGTCTAAAAATGCTATACTGCAAATGTCCTACAAATATTGCTTTCTGTCAGCAGATGCACAGTATTGATATTTGCTTTTTGGTTTTAGCTGCTAGGTACATGAATGCTATTTGTCAGTAATTTGCCCCTCAGCACAGAAAGAAAGCACCACCTAATACTACAGACTTACATTCTTAAGTGGCATAAGGACCCCACTGTGAGCACACTTTTGGGTGTCAGTGATTAAACATTTACATGCAGAGCAAGGAGAAATTGGTGCATTTAAACAGTACAGTGCAGCAGAAGAGGCTCACCATTTTAGTGGGTAAAGTAACTTTACAGATGCTACCATTGTATTTATACAAACTGAGCATCACAGATACCTTGGGGAATTCCAGAGGTTCTGTATTTTATACGTGATTTTTTTTTTTTTACACTAGGAAAACTCCAAAATATAAACTCTTTCCCCTGAACCCCAGCTTGCTTCACCAGTCAGGATTATATTCTATTGTTTCCCTGCCTGCATTGGATAGACTCTAACCCCAGGATAATGAAGCGATTCAAACCGTTCCTATATGAACCAATAATACCTGTTTGATTCTCATGTTAGTAGTAACACAGGGCGCATCACTGGAGAAAAGCACTTATGGCTGCCCGCATTTTAAGCACCATGTCATCTACACTTACTCACAGCAGGCTGAATTGATGCTATACTGCCAGCACTAATGGCCCATCTCTGTGAGAGCTCTGGTCACTGCTAGTACCACTAGAATTGCCATGATGTTTACAAGGACCGGAGTTTTAAGGGCACGCACAGAAATTTTACCAGCTAGATAAAGCTTTACGGAAGATTTTCAGCCCTTGTGTCCCCATGTGTTGATTTTGAGAGAGAATGTCAACTGTTCTTATTCAGTGCTGCGCATGAGGATTTGAACCCAAGAACACTCCTGCCTTTGTGCTCGGACTGCTAAGCCAACGGCTTCTACCAAAGAACAAAGAAAATGAATATGATGGAGATACTCAGCAGGGTCAGCAATATCTTTGAAGAGAGGGACTTAACTCCGACATTAATCAGTATATAATTGCTTACGTAGCATGCCTTTCTTCACTATTAATGATTTAAATACGATGATTTACCAAGGCACTGAGAGAATGCCTGGATGGAGGGAGAAAAAGTACAGAAATATAGCCTGTGGTATTCCCTGCAAGAGAATGAATCTACCCGTGCAGGAGTGTCAATTCGATAATGAAGGATAAAAATGTATGGATAGCCCAGGAGGGTACTTTACATATCGCTGTGAATAATGCTGCTGCTCGCTCTGCCCATTAGACTGCATCATCTTCTTGCAGACCCAGACAGAAAAAGTATGGTGACTCCACTTCATTCACAGACGTTGTTATTCACTCAGAATACCATTTCCAATGAGCAACTTCTTATCTAGACTGGTACTAGTGAAAAAAATGTGAAATCAAATAGCAGGTAAAAATAAGACTTGAACATTCCAGGAAGATTTCCTCTTTTAGACTTAACATCAAAACCCTAACTTGCCCTTCCTAGCAAATACTCTGTTGCTAGTTTGGCTGAGAAATGAGGTTAGCATAACTCTACCAGACCTGATGAAAAGAATTTACCTTTTAAACACGATTTTATCTGTTGAGATTATTTTAATCTGTAACAGTGGTTTTCAAGTGGTTTACTCTTAGGTGTCTGAGGAATATTTGTAAGGGATTCATAAAAGGAAACAAAGAGACTCAAGGCTGGTAGCAGTAGGTTTGAGTTTCCATGCAGGAGTTTAGAGCCCCGGACGACAGAGTTTGTATAAACCATATACCAAAAACGTTTGACAAAAATTTGATATAAGAAAATACCATGCATAAAATATGGCCTTAAATCTGCTGGATACTTAACAGTGGGATAAAGTTTGTTGTCTGCTGGGAGAAAGGCATCTGACCTATCAATTAGCACGCTGAAAACGGTGGAAAAATGTAAAAATGTATCATTTAATGAAAGCCATGAGAAGAAAAATATCTTCAAGATGCATAAACTGCATCAAGATAAAATTCTAAATCTGTGAAAATTTGCCCCTCATTTCACATTAGAATCATACTGTAAATAAAACCGCTCAATGATAGTTTGGTTTTTTTCTGTCACAAGCACCATGACACTCCTTCCTTCCCCTCTCCAAAAAGCAGAAGGGGAGCAGCAATAACAACGTTGAATAACATTTTTATTGATTGAAACCCAACTCACTTAACTTTTAATCTGTATAGACTCAAGTGTAATTATACCGCCCACAAACTCCCATAATCCACATGAAACTTCTATTTCATCTTGGAATCAAACACACGATTTTTGCGATTCATATCCTCAAAGAAAGCCCAAAGCAATACAAAAGAAAAACCCCTAAACAACCCCCAAAACCATCTACCATCCAAAAGCACCTTCACATTTAGGGTCAGGTATAACCATAGAGGATTCTATGCGAAAATGTGGTTCTCCTTTTTATAAAATCTTAGTCTTTAACAGGGTATTGAAACAGTGGATTGCAGAAGAGTGTCACCATCCCCAAGCTCCTTTGTTTGCAAATGTGCAGTCTGAACATTTACGGATTAACAACCACAAAATTCTAAAGTAAATGGGGCAGAATTGTTTATAATGAACTAAGCTGTTGTAACATCCTCCTGTAGGTAGACACAAAACACTGTAGGAATTAATGGATCCAAAAATTGCGAGCAGGAGGCCATAGGTGTTTCATACCATCTCAATTATCCACGGTCCAGTTTCTGATCACCGGAGTGGTACAAATTGTGCGTGGGTTATTTTCTTCAAAGCCAATAAGCTTTTCATTCCTAAGAGCAGAATTATTCTAAGTACCTGCTACTATGTTTATTGAATCCAGTATGAAATCCCTAATCAACATATTCAAGTTGGAACTAACAGTCTTGATGCATCTAGAGCGACGCGATGCTGCCATAGAGTAGAAACCAGCTATAGCCCATCTGCAATACCCACAAGCACTGCACTATCAGAAACTTCTGACTGAAAAGCTTAACAGGTACCCAGAAGTGTAACAGTTCAAACTGGGACAGTTCACTGGACAAAGCTGAGTTGGAAGGATCCTTAATAAATCTAGCGAGAGTGTCTCCAAGAAGCCTCTTCCTCTTAAACCTGTCATCTCAGCAATTCAGTCTTGGTGTAAACAAGTGGGGCTTTTTTCCATGGACTGTTTCTTTCCAGAGAAGTTGATATGACACAAACGGGGTCTCCTCTTCCACTGTATACAACCGAACACACTAAATGTGAGCACCTAAAGCGAGACTCAAACAGTTGGCTCAACACTAAATACCACCTCACGCCCTTCCTGGAGGCAACACAGGCTGCGCTTGATCAGCTCTTCAAACTCCACACAGACATGGACACAGCTCCACAGTCTGTGTTTGGACACCGTAACTCTCCCCTAGAGATACAAAGCCACCGACTGCTTAATGCAGCAGATTGCAGGCTTCCCTCAGAGTCTGGGTGACACTGGTTTCAGTTTTCCCCGTTCCCTTAGACTGGGACTGATGCTACATAAAAGAAAGTAGAATTATTGCCGTCGCAAAAGCTACACTTTCACTGATAAATATAAAGCCCAGTTCAGTCAAAGTCAATCAAACTGGGCTAATAAATAAGAAGCACATGTGACCTGGGAGAGGTGCTGGGCTTATGGGCTTTTCTGGGAAGAGGCAGTTGACAAGTTTAGCTTTAGGTAAGAAGTTATAGCCCTGGAAGTCACCCCCCAGCACCCAAGAATGCTTGAACTACAAGTGCATTTGGCAGTTAACTCTGGAAAAGACATGACATAGTGAATAAAATCATCTGGCCTCTGGTGGCCTCTTCCTCTCTAAGACTTTTGTCTCAGAGATATGGAGGAAATGGTGAAGGAGAGAAAAATGGATCTAAAACTGCTGACACTTCAGAAATTTTATTTCTAACTTATGAAATACTAAAGCTCCTTTCTGCTAATACACTTTGCAGTGGTTAGCATTAGATCCACCTGGGACAACGGCCTAAAAAGAATTAACATAGCTGCTTTTCATTCCATTCACACAATCTGTTTCCATTTTAAAAGCAATTTTGTAAATTTCTCACACTCCTTTTATTTAATCAATTGTGATGTAGAATATTAATTTCTAAATGGCATGAATCTTAAGTATTTGAATACCCCTGTGGTCCTAAACCCTCCGCACCAGTCCTGTGCATTTATCTTTGTTAGCAAGTGACACGGTGCTTAAAGAGTACAGTTAAAGAGTAGAAAGATCACAGCTGCTGTCGTATTAATATTTAGAGAGCAGATTTAATAAATACCATATCTCACTCTATGTTATTATCTGCATTAGTGCTATCAGGTTTTAAGGGAATTCAGGAGATGGTTTCTTATCCATCAGGTTGTCAGATGCAGACAAGAGGAAAATCAAATGTTCATTTACTCACATCTGGTGTTCCACAGGGATCTGTGTTTAGACCCCTACTGTGTTTATCTATATAAATGGTTTCTATCTATCATCTAAATCAGAAGAGTTTATGTGTAGAGCAAACACCATCAGATAAATATCCTTATCCATTAACTCTGTATAAAAGTACAACCCAAACGTACACAGCACATTGTAATTTCTGCTATTTACTGAGGTTATAAAACTCTCTTCCTTCTTTCTTCCACTTTTATTTTTGCTCGAGGTTCACAAATTGATTTGCAACCAATTATTACTTTCCCCCTTTCCTCATGCCTTTTATCATTAGACTGATACATAGCTTCTGTTTCTCTTGTACCGTATCAAGAAGCTGGAAAATCGGTTTGAGAAAGTGTTATAAATAGGTAACGCTGAATATAACATGAAAGCAAAGCAGATGTACCCCTGGAAATGAAATATTCAAACTAAGAGATATACTGCATCTTGCTTCGGGGGAGGACAGAGGAACCGTGGCAGAAGCAGTGGTATTACCCAGAGCTTCTCGCTAATGCTGACATTATTATTCTCCTCTCTTTAGCCGATCTTTTTACGATGGCAGCTCCCTTCCCCAAGGAGGAGTTGGTAGAATTTGATATGGGAAGAAAGGAGCAGAGGGAGAGCACGAGTGGATGGATCTTTGCTACCGACAGCCATTTTGGCTTACAGGTTTGGGGTTTTTTTTACTGGAGTTAGTTAAATTGTTTTACTTTTATGCAGATTGGAGTAATTAATACATATACATTGAGACCATGAGCAACTGCAGCTTCACTTCCCATGCAAACCCCAGCTCCGTTAGGGAAGTGCTTTCCATCCTCAGTCCTCCACTAGTGCTCTTTAACCAAGCCAAATAATACATGCAAAGCGGGAGTATCCTGATTCTAAAACAAAAAAAAACCCCCAACACCAAACCCCCTACATTGCTCTTTTTCTCTCTGCCTTTGGATTTCTAGGCATTAGACTCATTCCATGAGCTGCATTAATACAAGCACCCTGGATTTCGTTGTACCCAGCACAACAGACACTAACCAGTTCTCTAAGTAAGAGCTCCCTGCTGACTGTATCGTAGCAGTAAAAATAATGAACGCACGATTCATTGTTTTCTGCAATCCTGGCAACGCAGTCAAATGTTTGCTTTAACTTTCAGTGACTAACTGTAGTGCTATATTGAACATCTCATCTGCCTTATTTAAACAGAAATTATTTATTAATCTCCTCTAATAAAATACATATAGATGAACAAGCCACCTGTGACTTTCCTTCAATCTTGCTTTAAGGAGGATGTAGTTTCAAATGATTAAAACCCCATACGTTTTAAGATATCTATAGACAAAAGCTTCTCATCGGCACATGTTTGCTATGAATAATTCTGTGCAAATCAGAGTGGCTCCTCAAAACACTGGAGTTATTCTTGCTCTTTCCAAAATGACACACAAAATCATTTGACCACCTATGGGCGAAGACTTTCCAATTCATGTGCTGTCAGTAACAGTTTGCTACACACACTTCTGATTACTATCCCATTGGAAAGTATCACAAAATGAACAAACAAAATATAGAACACATGTTCATTAACATGCATAGGATGCATAAAGAGAAAATGATGTTAATGTGCCTTTCTCTCTGCAGTGAGGAGGAGAAGATGGAGAAGGAAGTGTTTATCTCAGCAGGAAGATGTGCAGATGGATTTTAAAAGATGGCACATTTAGACGAGCAGCTACTACCTCTACCGAACGGAAAGGTGAAGACCCTGTGAAGGATGATGCAGGGGAAGCACAGCCCGTGTCACAAATCTGTGCTAAGGACCTACCTGATATTTTGAGAGAAGATAGAACCTTACCTGCTTGTGCTCCAGGATGGCTTTAAGACATGAAAATGTATTTTATAAGCATGCTTTGCAGGGTTTCTTGGCCAGGCTAATGTGCCTAGCAAAGAAGTGATATGCATTGGCATGAGCTTGCATTCCCACATTTTTACATGCACAGCTAAGTCAAATGAATACAGTTATCTCGGGGAAAGACCAACATTTGTCAATAATTATGATAAACATATATTTCTTTCATCATTCTACCAGTCATCTAGTCTAAAATACAATCTTAAAAATTGAATTTTGAGCTTCATTTAGCTTCAAAACCCGTATCTGTGAAGTTAAGCAAGGCTACTATCTCCTTTAATGTGGGAGAAGGAGAGTCTCAGAGATGTAAGTGACCTAACCAACAGCCATACAGGAAGATTAACTGCAGAAACTGGTCTCCAGAACATCAGCCTAATAACTGGGCTTGACTGACCTGTTCTACCCCACCTCCTTTGACCTCCATTGCAAGAAAGCTTCAGGGAGCTTTGTACTGAAGGTGCACACTTTGTCACCTACTGTAACTGGACTCAGTGACTGACAAGGAGCAGGATCACTCCAAAAAGCCCAAAGGTTGGTGTCGATGCAAGCTCTTCTAGTCTACACACATATGAGTACACATGAACCAGCTCATTCCACATATGCAGAATGCTCAAAAGCGACGTCATCCTAACAGATTATTTTGCCAGCTGAGATTTTGTCTCGTTCAAAGACATACTACACTTTTCACAGACTTTCTCTCTGACAGAGCTGGATAAACATGCGTGCTGAAAAGTCAGTTCTTGTTTTATAGCAACGTACAGATGGCTGCTTCAACTCTGAAGTCTCAGGAATTACCAAACTTGATAAAAACCCAGTCTCTCTATATTCCAGAGGAGAAAAAGAAGCGTGGAACAAGTACTTTCCATGCACAGGATTTTTTTTTACTACATATTCAAAAAATCTGATGCCACCACACTGTTTTGCTCTTAGAAGTAGGCCATCTGTGTGTTGAACTGATGTCCCTTTCTCCGGGCGTTTCTCAGTGGTACTTAGTTGGCCACACTTTCCATACATAAGGGACTCTCTCCAACTTTCTTTAGGGATTGAGCCTAATTGGTGCTTAAACTTCAAATCGCCTATTTTGCTGTATGTGCAGCGAACAAAAGTTCCTTTTTGTTTCGGTGCACTAATTAACCATCAGGCAAAACCTGGAACAGCAGATTTTTATTTATTTTTTTTTGCTTTTAAAGTTCATTGAATTCTACTGTGTAGGGTTGTAGAGGTTGAAAAAGCCCTCAGAAAGTAGGGAACACCTTAGGCGGAACCCAGCACCTCGTTCTGCCACACTTGCATGACATAGTTCTCTCCTTCTGATGCATATCCTACCGGAAAAGAAAAGCAACCTAGCCAAGCTCTTGAAAAGACAAGAACAGCTGATGGATGGTACAATCAACTGCTGCAGGCTCACCAGGCTGGGAATCTCACTGCTAAAAGACAAAAAGGTTTAGGCAGAAGCGTTTCTGTTCTGTAACACTCATACGGAAGACTACAACAATGAGAATGGGCCTGAGCTTTCTCATTTACAACACGCCTTCCCCAAAACATTCTGTGAAATGCTCTGTTTTCCTTTCCAGTCAATGGTATCAACGATTTCAAGGACACTGCAACAATATTTAAAATAAATATGCATAAACCATCAACTAATGGAAAGGATTTTATATTACAAATTATGGTAAAATTACGGTTAACATTAAATTTAATGTAAAATGTCGCAATCGTGCTGTAAGAAATTGATAAAGAATATATCACATTAAAACACATACAGATTTTAGCCATTATTTAAAAGCAGAGCACAGTAATGAGGACATTCACAAATGTTATAAATGGTTAGGTTTTATGCTACATATTTGATGGAACCCATGTTTAGTGAGGTGTGGATCATTGCTTTTATGTAAGTGGTAAATTTTACTTGCATTTGGAGTTGGAATCCCATTTTTAGGGTTTCAGATGTATTTTACTATTGGTTTTCATGTTTTCATGCAAAGCACTGTTACGGAGTACTGGAGTCACGTTCATGTTATGGGAAACCTGCTAAACTTTACACCTTCCAGCTCATGCAACAGGAATGGGATTAGGCCTGTATTCGGATATACCTGGTACCACGTCCCTTCACACAACTTTTCAAGCAAACATTTTCAGTAGCATTAATTAAAATTTGCATTTTAGTTTGCTTCATGCGCTTGTAGCAAGTACACAAAGGTCTAGCTGTTGGCATATATGCAAAACATGTATTTTGAAGTCAGTGGCAATTTGCAGAAGCACAAGACAGCTCGCATTCACCCTGGCATCCTAAGGGAGGTGTCTGGGTCAGGCTGTAGGGAAGGGCCAGAGAGAAGTGTGGCTTGAACAACTTTGTTGAGGGTGCAAACCAATTCCGCTAATATTTTCCTTCCCAGACAAGACAGAAGCAGATTTAGATATTTGCCACTTAATCAACAGACGGCGCAAAGATTTTCTGCAGTGAGAGCCAGGTTACACCAATTTCGAGTGCCTCTGAAGCTTCTCCTGCAGTGCCCTGAGCAGCTCAGAGCACCAGTGGTGATAGCTCATCTGGAACACTCAGCAACACCACAGCAGAACACGGTTTCATTTCCTACACCCCGATTCACGTGGGATCTGCCACCAAAAGCAATTCTGCCAGTGCTGGGGAGGAGCTGCAGGAGTCAGAAACGACAACTTCACTACTGCTTCTTTACAGACCCTACTTAAATTCACACGAGGGGAAACCAATATGAGATGTCGATCCTAAGGGAAAAAGTGCATTCAGGGGATCTTTTTTGCAGGGATATTTAATCCAACCCTCTTTGAGAGCTTTTAAATAAAGTTTGCTTCAGAGGCATATCAAATTGTACATGAAGGAGGCAAACTGTCTTTGCAGCCTTGCAGTAATCAAAAGAAAGACGTGATGGTGAGCACCATCTCTCATGCACCGATAAATTGGTTTCTCTCTTGCTTTCATTCTGCAGTACTGGAGTTATGTTCATTCAAGTTAATGGGAGTATTTCCATGGACTTTGGTGTGTAGTGGGTCATATAATAAGTTCCTCCATATGCTGTAGTCTGAGGGCCAGAGCAGCAGTTACTCATTTTAAGCACTATTTTAAGATTTGATGGATGACTTAGCTCTGTTTTCCAAGTTTTCCAAGGACCCAAGGTAAAAACAAAGCTAAATACAAAACACTTCATGGCATCCTCTCTTTTTTTTTTTTTTCTTGGTTGGTTGTGTTGTTGTTGGGGAAAAAATGAGCGTTCAGTACAGCCAATAAATCACTTTGTCACCTTAATCTTTTATTGATCTCAATAAAAATTGTATTTTGTTTCCTAACAAAAATTCACCAAGAAGGACATCGCATCCAGGGATGTGTATAATGTAGGAAGCGCTCATCATTTAACATTCTTATTTATGGGACAAGATATGGATTTTTGTGGAAAAATCTTCAACTGTTTTTGTAAGGTGATGCATCATATTTTTAAAGATGTGCTTGACTAAAAGGCAGGCTGTTTACCAGCTACACTAAGAAGCCGTATCTTATAGTGAGGTTTTATATAAAGAGATTATAAACCCACTTTTTTCTGGAGGTAAGAGAGTACAGTACTTTCCCCCAAGAAGTCTGTTCTGTCACTTCAGTTTGGTACAGCGCAGTAATTTCATTTTGTTTCAGGTGATCAAGTTGAGAAATCTCAAAAAAAATAAAAAAAAAAAAGGAAGGAGAAGTGATTGCTAAGGGAGCACTCTACTTCCTCATGAGGATCAGTTTGAAACCATGCTCCCATGGAACACACAAGAAACATAAAACCTTGACTGTCTCCCATGTCAGCACTTGTTTTGTGATCATCTCTGGGAATACAAAAGCCATGCTCAGGCAACAATTTGAGCTGAAGTCAGAAGCACACTGGTAAAGCAGGATGCCCTCTCTCTAGCTTAGCACTCTGGGAGAGATGCAAAGGGAGACCAGTAACTCTCTTGCACTCTCTCATATGCTAATTATTGACTATAGATAGTATGAGCTGTACCAACGAGCGTCTGACATTCTCCTACATCTCACATAGATGAAGTGCAACCAAGTGCAGTTATTCTTCAGCACTATTTTCTGAAGAATCCTCAGGCCCTTCTTTCTACATAGTCTAGTACAGCCTTTACTGAAGACCTATTAACAGTTCTAGGGCATCATAACTCTGTCTTCAACCTCTGAGTTGTCTATTCATATATGTGCTTGTAACAATTACCTAATAAAGGTTTAACATGATTTTATGGTGAAAATGGGAAATGACGGCCAGAATCCCTTCATCCTTTCCAGTTCATTTTACATAACCTACAGTACTGTACCCAAAACTGTCTCCGAGACTTCGCTCGCATAGTTTCCAATTTAGCTGGGCTACCTTCCTGCCAAGAAAGGCAAGAACAGAGAAGAATCCTCTGCAAGCCCTCTTTGCAATGGAATTGAGAAAAGCAATCTGGAAAGTCGGCTGGACTCCTGGGCCTAAATTTTCTATGCATCAAATACAAGTCAGAGTCTGTAGCAAGTGCCCCCTCATTCTCTTACTGAAGGAAATCACATGGCCAGATAAGCATGTCCTTAACATCAAGGAATCCTTGCTCACAAAATTATTATCAGAACCATCTCTCACATGAGATAACCCACGCTATGCAGCAATAGTCACTCTTTTGTATTTCTCCAGTTATGGTATGTGCTGGTTTGGGATGGTTTCAAACCCAATATTCTGAACAGACAACAGCAACAGGCTTTCTCAGCATATATTGTCTCTGAGAGACTACCCCCTATACAGGATGAAAAAAAAAAAATAATCTTAATGTTAGTAACTAAATCATTTTTACAACACCCTGTCATTGTCACGAGCTTACCCTGAAGTTGAAGCAAGGACTATTTCCTTTTCATCAGATGCCTGAAATTCTTCTAATACTCATCTAGATTTAGAGATGAATGTAGAGATGCCTTATTTTTTTCATGTTCTACTATTCAGCCTTCTCTGCTCCTTGATAGTCTGGGCACATACCTTTTTAGACTTTAGAGAAAAAGAAAGTTGCACCAGTGCCCACAATAAACCAGAAAGCACTTATTCCCTGCTCATTCCTATAAGAAGTGAAGCTGAAGAAACACTATCTCTGTTCTTTATTTGTTTTTCAGGGTCAGAAATTCAAGGCACATTGCACAAGCTTCTTATACCATGGCTAGAGGTCAAATCTCGTAATACATGACTTGTCAGTATCTTTTAGCACAATTGATAGTAGTGTGCTGCTGACTCTTGCATTCCAGACCCAGAAGAAAATGTCCAGAGCAACTGAGGTTATATGATAGGTTTCATAAAATATCACCAAGTTTCAGAAAGAAAGATAGTGTTGGAGGCTAAGAAAAAGGGCTGCACATCAACCTTACCAAATGCCAGAGTTTTGATTGATGTTTGAAACTGGTCATTAACAGAAGTGACTCCTGCCAGCCACAAAAATCTCTGCCTGCGTTAGTAAGAACTCATGTATGCCACAGAAGCGTTTACAAGCATATGTCCCCATCCCAGATTCAAGCAAGCAAACAAACAAAAAGATAGAAAAGCATCGCATTTTTACATTTTAAAAATCCCTATAAAATGTCAAAGTGAAATTCTGGCCCCTTTGGAGTAAATGGAGAAGTTCTACTGACATCCACAGACCCATAACTGTTGAAAATGCTACTGATGAGGGGGAAGGAGGAGGAGAATGTGTGTGTGTGTGCATGTGTGTTAAAAGTTAGACTAATTCTGGGCCTTTAATTAAAAAAAAAAAGGACCTGATATGATCTCTGTGATTATGGAAAACTGGTCTGCAGTAACTTGCAATTGATCTACTCTCCATTAACTCTACATACAAAAGTGTTTCCAGCAGATCTTATGAATAAGAAGGTAAATGCAATCAGCAGAGGAGGCTACAATTAGAAACAATGACTGGGGAGGGAATCCAAGGTTTAGTGCTAGGAAAAATGATAGCCATTATTTCTTCTTTTGAACTCATTTTCAATTAGCTAATGATAACAAAATCTTTTTAGGATTCTGAAGGCCTACTAAGGACATATGAATACCCAATAGCAGGTGTTCTCCCATTAACTGCTCCATCTATTTCCCTAGCAATCAGTGATGTAAATAAATCACACACACACTTCAACGGGATTCTCCCCGCCCCTGTTTTGTTCAGGTTAAAGCTGTAGAGAGGATGGTAAATAATCATCAGGAAAGGGTGAAGCTACAACTATTTTTTTACAGAAAAGAAAATGTTTTTAATTTATGAGCAAAAGATTAAGTAAACTACACATGAATATGGAGGATCAGACTCTTCCTTACAGCATGGAAGTCCTGAATTACCTTCACTCACATCAGGACAGTACAGTATTGATTAACAGCAAAGGAGACAAGATCAGTCAGCCCACACTGAAAAGTCAGCAGGGAATGTTCTTCAGTGCACCCTGCTTAGATTCAAAACAAATAATCTTTTGGGTATAAACCAAAGCCTCCTATGATATTCAATTACAGACTAGTATTAGCATTTCCTTCATTCACATCCCTGGAAATTCAAGAAGAGCAAGCTAATTTTCAGTCCTGAAACTTTCCTTTTATCATAATTCCCATTTAACGCAACGTTTCAAGATACTCCTTTTTTAGCCTGTCATTATTCTTCAAGCACTCTAACTTTTCTTACAGATTACATTATCAAATTTTATCACAGATGTATCATGTCCTGCCAGCTTAAGTAGCTGGAATTAAGGAGATTTTATTTGATACAGTGATATTTTGATATTTAATATTTTTTTTTAAATCCACGGACATAGAAGGGAGTCCGGTTTTCCATTACATATACGGCAGATAGATTATAAACAAATAGATATGAAAATGTTCCTACCTTTAGATTTGAAAAGGAAAGATATACAGATTCTTTCCTAATTTCACAAAAGATATATTACAGCTCCTGTCATCTGATTTTAGTGCAGTTTGCAACAGGCTAAATTTGAAAAGGCAGCGCTAGAAACTTTTGCATGGGCGTTTCAGCGTGCCCTTTGACTTCCCAGAGGAAATAATGACTGCTGAAGGATTAAGGTATCCAAGGTAAGATGACAGCAAGACTGGAAATGGCAAGACATAACACAAGAGGAAGTGCCATGGGCTCTAGCAGCAGAGGAAGAGTGGTGTAAAAACCACATTTTATCAAAAAACCCCCAACTGCGTGAAATAGGCCTACAAACCTAACGTTTTCATTATATGGAACTTTCTCCAAAGCGGTTTGGGAATGATCTAAAGCTGGCCCTACTTCTATATCCCAGTCTGGACTAAAAAGTTTAGGTGACTTTTGATATTAAAACGTACCGTCAGGGTGAAATCCTACAGCAAACTCAGATCCCTGCCAGTCAGTCAGTAAACTCACGATATGGCAAAAACCAGTCCAACATCACAACTATGAAAATATCAAGGTCTGAAAAGCACTTGTAGTCCCACGTGATTATGGTGAATATCTACGAGCACCAGTTTTACCAAATTTATGGGTACAACCCTTGTGAAGATTGAGTCTTAGGTGGTTCTTGGTGCTATGACAAAACAATTATCCCAAATTAATTGCTTTATTGTGGCCTTCCAACACAAGGAACCTAAATATTTCAGAGCAAAGTTCTTGTGCTTAAGCGATTAACAGGAAATACATAAGAACACAATTAAAGAGTAATCACATTTTTGTCGTGGCTGACAATTAGCAGTCTTCCTCCCCAGGAGATATCATACAGCTATGTCATTATCATTATCAAAAACTTAAATCCACTGAGGGAGTATTAGATCTCTTCTGAAAAACAGGTTGGGAGAAATCCTGGCTCCACTGAAAACAATGGCAAAACTCCCATTTTCCCAGCTCTAATTAGCTATGGTTAAATTACAGTGAACATACAGTGTACTCGGCTAGAGCTGATGAAAGAAGAAAAGCAGAACTTAATATTCAGTGACCCCACCTGAGCAGTGCCTCTGAAGCAAGAAGTTCAGCAAGATTTTTCGATGCAGCTCCTCAGTGTTCCATTGTCTTCTCCAGAAAGACCACTGGCTTCAAACCCCAGTTAAAAATGACAGAATCATGGCAATGAGAAAACAGTTATACAGTCAGGCAGCACATCCCACACGCTTTATGTAATAGTTTTTGGTGTGTGCATTTTTTAATCTCTAATATTGCTGTGTATTTATCTCCATCTACAACTGTTAATATAACAGGAGTTATTATTGTTCTTTTGCTGCATTACATATTACTCTAGTCCAGATTAAAACACGTGAGTTTTCCTTTTCCAAGTTATTCAGGAACAGCTAATGGAAGCTGAAGTACGTTCTCATCCTGAAAGGTGTGCTAGCCTTGCCAGTATTTGATGCAGCAAGGTAACCAGGAAAGAGCTGCTTCCCAGCTGTCAAAGGGCAATCAGTGGCTGTACGGGACTAACATATTTAGGAGTACAGCTTGACGCTGTCTGACGTTCAGCTCGGCTAATTGTGTTGCGAGGAATATCGTGCAAATGAACCTTACTGCTTCCTGCCGTACACAACACCGACATACCCCTCTGATGTACCACGCGTAGCATTTCAGGCCGAGTTTGTTAGACTTCGCCTCTAGACAGAGCGACCGGCCTAGGGTCAGTTCAATATTGTCATTTGTATTCAACACGGTCCATTGCTTTCTATAAATAAATTCTTAACTCTTTCACCTGGAGAAGTAGCACCAATGCACAGCATGAACCACATCGTTCTGCCGTGAAGGTTTGGGGTGCATGGTGTCCTGTGCAGGAGTTGGCAGCAGGGGCCTCTGTGAGGAAATGGCTGGAGCTGCCCGTGCAGGACACAGCTGCTTCCAGCCAGCTCCACCGCAGAACACAAGTGAGCCCTTCAGTGATACCGGTCAACACCGTTGATGCTTTGTTGTTCTCCTCACTCTATGGAAAAGCCTTCCAGTGCAGAACCTTGTTTTACTCCTTTCCTTCACGACCTAGAGACCCCAAGTGCAGAGTGTCTCTCTTCTGATACAGCCTTTTGCCACATAAAAGAAGTGGCACCAGTCTGAGTTGAAGGAGATACTTCAGCTCGCTTCAGGCTTCACCATTCCTATTACTGGAGCTATGATGCTTTGTGAGAAGCAGTAGTCCACCCCTGGGACACAGAAACAGAGTGTGACCACATATCAGTATCATAAATACCTTGATAATGTTGGTATTTAACACTCTGAATATGCACACTTCTAGTAAAAAGACTAAGAAGTAGAATTGGAATAACATATTATTGTTATGCTGCCCGTCTCCAGAAGAGAAAGGGCAGAGTTGCTGAAATATGCAGAAGAAAAAAACCCAACCCAATATACACATTAAACAAGTGTAGACATGAAGTCACTAGTGGACGAGAAGGAAACAGAATGAAAACCAGTAGTGGCTATTGTGATATTAAGGCACAACAAGAATGGTGAGACTTCTGATATTTTTCCTTTATGCCATCCCTCTCTGCTCTTCAGTTTTAAAAGTTTTTAGTAGAAGCACAATTAACTTTCCACATCCTTAAAACACCAGACTCAAGAGAGTTGTCATCTGTAACAGAGACTTCTGCTACTCCTTGCAGCCTGCAAGAAAACGATGCTATCTCCATCCATCATTTTTTGGACAGAGATGAATGCTGAGAAGATTTGACTGTTCACATCTCTTTTTAAAGACATCCTCTACTTAGCACTGCCCACTGCTTTCCGCAGCTGCAAGTTTAAAACATTCTGGCACGGGGAGAGAAAAAGACTGGGCTCAGCAGGACCTTCTAAAGAGTCTGCTGTCTTGACTGTCCATCTGGGAGAGGAAAGATCTGCTCATGAGGATCAGGCTGCACACACAGCATCACGTAAAACTGAAGGAATGCCACTTCGTGGCAGTGTGCGCGCCCAGTCCTCAGAAATGCTGTTCCGCATCATCCAAGCAGATTTGGCTGGTTGCCAAAAGACGAGAGGCGCAAATTTTGGAAAGGAGCCAAAAGACAAGAGGCAATTGACCCGGCACTTTTCTGTTCTTTCCTGGGAATTGCAGAGCTACAACGTGCCACAATTGCTTACAAATGTTGGGATTGTTTTCTCTACCTGTGCATTGTGTAAAGAGACTAATGTACTTTGACCTGCAATTTGCAAGGGGGTTACAACTACCATGGGAGAAGCAAACCGTAGTGCACAGGTTCAGAAGTGCTCAGGTGGAAGAAACGGAAACAGCTGAATTTTACTGCTGCCTGCAAGAGAAGTGATGCTCTTAAATCTTTACTTGTACGCAGACCCAACCAAGGCTAACAGCATCAGAAAAATCTTGGACTGATTTATGCACAATGCCATACAGAAACCTCAAGAGCTGGGCAGCCTGGCCTCTGCTTCCAAAAGTGCCTGTGTCTACGTGACACCCGAAGGCCCGCAGGTTTTCTGTACACGGGTTCTTTTCTTGAGCCCAGCCACAAATGGAAATGGAAAACAGGGACACCCAAACCCCCTGCTTTGAAAACAGAAGTTTGGGTGGGATACATCACCCGGCAGTGGACATGCTAGCGACTCAAGCTGCTAGTAAAACCAGAAAGTGCAGGGCAGTGCAGCATTCACCTGAGTTAACACTGACCCAGCCGAAGCAGCCCCGTAGTTGCACAGACACAATGCTGCTCCCCAGCTATTTACCTTCAAGGGAAATTTCCTTACATTAATTTCACTCTCCCCTCAACTGCATAAACATATTATGGGTGCACCCTCATGGCCACTTGTCCCAAAACTGTGCTCTGGAAGCGGCACTTGGCGATGCCACCTTCAGCTGAGGAAGAGCTCTAACACACACGGCATTCACGTGGTGGCCAGGATTATCCTGCACACAGAGCTAACAGTGATCACGAGGCTTTCTCAAACCATTTGATTTTGTTGCCCTTTTATAAAATGCAAATTAAAAAAATTATGAAACAGTAGGCAATAAAACCTGAATTTTTAATACCAAGCAATCGTTGAAGCTTTTCACGTGAGTATGAAGGACTAAATAATCCCATTCGTTCTCACAGCACAGACCCAGGAGAATTTCTTTCTCTATATTGCTTTTATAACAGCTATCTATCTTAGTCTGGTCTTGTTGATATATTTTAAGGCTTTTAATTTGGAGGCTGTTATTTGCTCAGATGTTATCTTCAGCATATTAAGTACAGTAAGCTTTCATCAAGTCATACGCCAGGCATTTGAGCTGGGGCAGAATTTCTTATTTAAGCACCCATGTACAATGGCAGAATAAATAAATAAAGAACACCTTCAAGGCCTCCAAGCACCTAGTAACAAAATCACACTCTAACCTTACAATAATGCTCTGCTTACAGTCCTCCCAAAATACAAGTCATTTGCCAGATCCCAAATGATATTTGGTTGATGGATTGCTGGTGATTTCTACATCAGAGCACCTTGGAGCCCTAGTGCTAAACCCCTGACAGTGTTAGCATAAAAGATTTACATTTATGTTATGAGGGCCACACAAGAATAATAATTTTAAAATACATTGCCTTGGCTGCTGGTGCACCATGGGAAATCTAGCAGCAGCAGGCAGTGTGCCTGCACGGTAATTACAAAATGGCAGCACGGGAGAGGCTTTGGAGACAAGGAACGAGAGACCACAGCCATCTGCATGCCTTGGCGAATTGAAATTACAGTAATATATGAAGACATTACCTGAAAAGCCCAGCACCATTTAAATGATTTACTATTACGCCCCAGCAAGCTTTAATTTAAGGATAAAGTCATTCAGCAAGCTAATCTGATATAGGAGGCATTATTTCACACAGTTAAGTTAATTTACACTAGCTGATTGTTGTTGTTGCAGTTGGCATTATTATCTGCACAAACAGCCGATCGGCCCTGACAGAAGCAATATACTGTTTAATACAGCGTCTTAATTCAGCAGGCTAGCTATCTGTGATAAAGGTTTGTTTATAAGCAATAATGGGGAGGAAAGTCATTTTGAGGCTAAGCTGATAACACTGATGAGAACTATTTTAATTTTTTTTTTTTTTTTGTAGTAAGAAAACAAGCAGGAACTATCCGCTCATTTGTCCGCCTGTCTAATAACAGTAACATCCCGACAGATTCCTCTTACACTGGTTCTGCTTTCCCACCCTAACTACAAGGTAGATCTTTGGCACCGCTTTCTGCATATGTTTCCTTTGACAAAGCCATCACCATCGCAGCGCTATGAGAGCTCCTCTTCCCAGTGAAATATGGGCTTCAGGAAGACCTCCACAGCTAAACTCTCTGATGTGAGCTGGTTTTAAAAGCTTCTGATACATCACAGAAAAGGCAAACTATGCGTGACACATTGCGTAGTTCTGGCTGGCTTTTCTCCAACAGCTAATGGCGAGATGCGCTGCGCTACTCTTAGCAGCAGAAGACAGTTCTATGCTTTAAGAATACTCTATGGCAAGGAATGCCAGGTGAGGCAGGGCCAGCCAGTGCCTGGGCCAGGGCTGGCTTTGTGCCACCTTTCAGGCAGGGCTTGGATGAGGTTGGCCTCATCCCTGTAGGTATATGAGGCATCTTTTTGTCCACAAGTAAACCTGAGGGAGAGGCAGGGAACAGTGGGAGCGTGTTTATTCATCAAGAACTGTAAACCTCTTTGCCAAGAAACATCAGTGTTATTTTTCCAACAGAAAACCAAACTACGAACAGAGTTTAAGAATTACTTCCTGTAGCTTTCTCTTCTCTACCCTCTCCCCAGCTGGTGCACTCACCTACTAACTTGCAGACACCAAGGTGCCTGAGGGAATTCCTTAACTCTGCTCTCCTCCTCCACATCATATTTAAAGCTCCAGAACATGCTTCTCAAAATTGCCCCTCTTCCCCAAAACTGATTACCCAATAAAACCTTTCTCTGTTCATAAAGTCAGAACGAATATAATTCAACTGCAACCGCAAAAACAAACACCAGCCAACCTACCCTGAAGTTGCGAGCAGACTTTCTTCATCTTTTGACAGAAATAGGATATAATATTCTGTAACACTGGTTCAGGAGCAGTAAAAACTTCAGAAACTTCAGCATAAAATCTATCTCCAAACCAGATTGTCAGAAGTAGTTAGAGAGCTTGGGACCAATTAGATGTCAAACTCCATTGACTTCCACAGAAGTCAGAATCCTAAATACCTCTGAAGGCCTATGTCTTCAGATGTTGCTGGAAAGCATCTTTTTCACAACAGAGCTTAAGCACATGTTTAAAAGAGCTACAATAATATCACCAAAAAGCAAGTCTATGGCCATCTTTTCTGCTGGTCTAAACAGCACACTCTGAAGTACTGACTCGGGTGGAGTAGCAGCAGTTTGTACCTGCCATGACTAAGCCCATAGCATAGAACACAAAGTACTGCTGCATCCAACCAAATGGTGCAGAAATTGTTCCAGCAGCAAAGAGGATGGCGTGCTCATTCATTTCACATCTTTGGGACACAACATTTGGTCCTAACAACTTACAACTGCTGCGTATTGTAAAATTAAAAGTTCTTTTATCTTTTTTCAACACACCCAATCCAGTGTTGTGTAGCATCCATCAGATGTCATCAAGCAAGCCCTACCCAAGCGTAACTGGGAGCACACTCCACTTTGATCTGTGCATTGCGTGAACATTATCCTTTCCAGAGAGCATCTGTCTCACCGGCCACCAAATCAAGTTACGAAAGCAGGCTACACTTTGCCACACTGGCTTCACAAGGTCGCCCGGGAGCCAACATATCAGCAGGTCTTTGAGAGGGAATGACTGCACGTCTCACATGGCCTCATTTTCCATGGGAACCAACGCTGTAGAAATTCTCTTTGACGGTCAAGTCTTACATGCTCCATGTTCTGCAAGCTCTTTGAATAGCCTGTTGGTGTGTAATTTTCTTAAGAACTACATCATTTAACATCTTATGGCAGAAGCTCACAAAATCTGCACTCATTTCAGCCACTCAGTAATCAGTGAGTTTTCAGCAGGAATTGACAAAGAGCAGCACGACAGCACACAAAAGCAATAAAGGGCAAAGACCAGTGCAAGGGATTTTTCCCTGTTCTAAGAACAGCATTTTAATGACATTTCTATTTCATTTGTTTCTTCATTTGTGTTTTCATTTTTCATTTGTTTCTTCACTTGAGTTTGTGTCAGCCACCGCAGCACCTAACTCAGAGGAGTTACTTACGTTCCACTCCTAGGCACACTCGCTCCCATTTGAGTAGCAGTGTTTTAATGCAGAACAAACTTCGAGAAAGGAATTATAAGTGATAAAAGATGGAGAATACAGGATGTCTGAGTTTTGTGCTTTTATTTGAACAGCACAAATAGAGTCAGACATGCAGAAAAAAAAAAGAGGAATACTGCAAATCAGTTTGAAATTATTTGGATGAATTAGGCTTATGGTTTAATAAGTCAATTATGCAATGTATGGGAATGTAAGGCAATGAGACTGAGAGCTGAAACATAATCAGATATTCAAGAACAAATAGGAGAGAAATGTACTTTCCTAGATCACAAGAAAGATTTGGGGTAAATTCAGGATAAGATGATAAAACAGCTGAAATGTGGTAAATAAAAAGAAGTGGTATCAAGCAATGCAGTAGAACACAGACTGAATCGTTCTTAATTAACCCACATACATGTTTCCTATTTACAACACTTCTTACAAGGAAAAAGGTTCTGTTGTAACCACTAATTTAAAACAGGGACTGATTTTATAAATCACTGAAATGCTATAAACCAAGGCTGGCTCCAGCCTTGCAGAGTTTGAGAGCGCTCATTTCCCAATGAGTCTTAAATACTTTATCCTATGAGCTAACTCTCGCTATTCAGCATTAAACAATTTTACTCCACTGGCATTGGTTAAGTCAGCCACTCAATATCATCATTCCACCTACTAATTTGAATGGCACTGGTAGGCCATTAGGGAAGAATTTCATCCACACGAAGGATAAACTGATGAAACATTTTGGGGTTCTTGCATGTTTCATGCAAACTATATTTAAATATTAAACTACAAACACAGAGAGAGTGTATGGAGGAACAAAATACATACAGAGAAAAGCGGGAGAATTTCTAATTTCATAACTTATTGTATGGTCAGTGAGGTATATCATTAAACTATTTTACTCCACCTAATAAATTTATTAACACTTATTAACTAGGGGAAATTGCTAATTGCTTTTGTGTCTTGGACACATACACCTCCTAGTCATGTTTAACAGCCTAGGTAATTGGTGAAAAAGGTAACATACAGTTAGATAATTCATGGAATATGGAACTGATGGTTGACTTCCTCGTGCTGAATCCTGCAGTTGGTAGGAATTGTCAACCCTGCCCCCGCTCCATTTCCTTCCAAACTGGAAACCCCGTTATGAGTCAGTGGTAATAGGCATTACAAGTGTGTAACAGTCATTACAAACTCACCCACAGTCCGTTTAAAGGCATGTACTCCTAATGCAGGAGCCAGAGAAAAGAACAGGACAAGAAAAAATTTATTTAGTAGAGTCCATCAATCTGTGACTTCATTTTGACCTCATCCTTAATAGAAAGGGGACCCAAAGGAAAACGGTAGTGGCATGTGGTTTATATTATCTTAACAGCTAATAGTGGACATACATACTCAAAGAAAGCAGGGTGGCTTTTGAATTGGACCGCTTGATTAGGACACAAAAAGACACAGGTCTCAAATTCAGTTTCCTTGAAGAATCTTTGTGACAACAGATCAACATAATGCTCAGAGACACCGGGCTGACCTGGCTGGCTGCCAGGTGCCCATCTCTCACTCTCCTCAGCAGGACCAAGGTAGAAAATAGAATGGAAAATCTTATAGGTTGAGATAAAGACAAGGAGATTAATTACCAGTTACCATCACGGGCAAAACAGCCTCAAGTAGCATTGGAAATTAATTTAAGTTACTGACAATGAAAATGGCATTAGATGGCAAGAAATGAAGACAAAAAAATAAACAAACACACACACACACACACACGCTTCTCTCACTCCCCATCTTCGCCCTTTTCTGAGGCTCCTACCCCGAGCAGTGCAGAAGGATGGGCTGTGGTCAGCCTGTAACAGCTCCTCTCTGCTGCCCCTGCCTGCTCACACTTTCCCTCTGCCGCCGCATGGGTCCTTCACCCGGGCTGCCGCCCTTCGGGATAGACCTGCAGCACCGCCACCTTCCTTCCACAGCGCTGAGGGGGAATCTCTGCCCCGGAGCCTGCAGCTCCTCCCGCCCTTGCCCTCATCTGGGGCTGGCGCTGTCCCTTGGCTGCTCACGGCCTGGGCAGGGCTTTGCCCTTTCTCCCACACGTTCTCCCAGGGGCACCAGCAGCGTGGCCGAGGGGCTCGGCCATGGCCTGCCCTGGGTGGGGCGGCCGCAAGCGGCTGGAACCGGCTGTGCCCGGCACGGGGCAGCCCCAGCCTCTCCTCCCAGAGGCCGTGGGTACACACACCCAGTGCTGGGCACCATCACCCTCAGGACACAGGCTTTACACTGACTCATTTCTTTGGTTTTCCTCACTTTGTGTCAGTCTTTTTACTGTCAACTTCATTGTTTTAAAAAATACTTGCACATCTTATGCTCCCTAACCTTCCTCTATAATATTTACGTAACTGTTATAAAACTATTTTTAAGAAAAAAATCACTAAGAAGGAAACACAAAATTAAATGCTATATTATCGGATTAAGACATTCTTAATCATGTGCAAGCTCTTATTAAAAAGTTGCAAATTACATGCATAATTTTCTATAAATCATGTAAGACATTTAGCTGTGTTACTTTTATGAAAAAGAACACGGGGAAAAAACCTGAGACAAACTGCCTGATAGTCTGAGGGGAATGAACAAAATGATATCAAACACCTATACTCACTTCAGAAAGTAGATGTATGTTAGACTAAAATTAACTATACTCTCTATCCCTCACAATTTATTTTTTTTTAACAAAAACTAAGAAAGCATTCCTATTAAAAGTATACAAAGAAATGTTCCCTCCTAAGCCAGCCCAGGAAAGATAAAAATATTACTAATAAATATTGATGAGGTGGTAACTTAGGCCAAGAGCCATAAAATTATTAAGGTAATTTAGAGAAATCTACAAGACCTTATAACTAGACTTTTATCTGTTATTAAGCTACATTTGATGGTTTGGTAAATATTTTATTTTTTTTTTTTTCAGAAGGTGCGAAGTGCTGTAAAGTCTTAGACCAGAGTAATGGCTACACATGAAGAAACCCATATTAAGTTCAACAGGAACCCAAAATATCATGAGGATTTGCCATGGACTTGAAGTGGATTTGGGAGCAGCACTCAGCCCTGTGCTCCAGCTTCTGCTGGCGGTAAACAACTTCAGGCAATGGCAACTCATCAGTGCAGCCCTAAAGGTATCAGGTCATCTTCCATCAGCGCATCGTGGGACAGAGATTTATCATCAGTCCAGAACTCAAGAACCTCTTAGAACCAACTAGAGCTGAACGCATTAGTTTTACATGGACATAATACACTAAGCCATGCATTCCCCCACATTAGGGTCACACGTAAATCAGTACGAACGAGCTATCAAAGGCTTTACAAGCAGAAGACTAACAAAATGCTGAAATTTAAGCACTCAATAAAGGACAAATTGGACATTGAAAGATTTTTTTTTTTTCCTGCAAGTGCCACCTAAAGATTCCAGTAAAGTCAGTTACATAGCAAAACAACTAGACAGTCCAGAGTAGTATGGTTGTGCAAGCTAAGCTCTATCAGTCCAAAGAGGAGCTCGGTACGTGTGCTGCTGAACATTCACCTCAGCCATTTTCTAAGGGGTTTAATACAGAAGAACCGTGAAGCAGCAGCGTTTCTGAAGATTCCATGGAGAATCATCAATGAGTAAGAACTGCAACTATCATTCCTGCCACTATTCTGGAAAGATTTTTAAGGCAAAAAAATTGTGAAGTAATTGAAAATTATGTTTTCAGGTTAAATGCTTAAGAATTTAATTCATTTTTGTTAATATTTTTTCATTTTGCCAATATGCAACAGGTGTACACACGCGTGATACCCCTGACCTCTGGGTGTGGATAAGATCAAGGCAGAGTTTGTAGATAACATCAGATCAATTGAACTTGCAAGGAAAGAACAGCCAAGCTGTCAGGGGCACAGACAAGTGACATCAGTTACTCCAATAAAGGATACTGCCTCTCCCTCCAAACTCCATCTCGCTTATTCTCTTGCACCACTCTGTTTACAAGAACAACACTGTTACACATAAAATAGTACTGCTGCTTGGATGACTTGGGTAAGAACCTTACCAACAAAATGACTTCCTCATTAAACAACGTAACACATTTTAAATTGGATTCTGGATTATCATAGAAATTATAGAATCATAGAAATGTCTGGGTTGGAAGGGACCTCTGGAGGTCATCTAGTCCAACCTCCCTGCTGAGAGCAGGGACATCCTCAACCAGAGCAGGTTGCTCAGAGCTCTCTCAAGCCTCACCTTGAATGTCTCCAGGAATGGGGCCTCAACCACCTCCCTGGGCAACCTGTTCCAGTGCTCCACCACTCTCCTGGTAAAGAACTTCCTCCTTACA
>JAAGNO010007809.1:11521-38837 GCA_033439905.1 Ceryle rudis | reverse complement strand
TCTCCCTGGGGGTCGTGGGGCCGGGCTTTGAGATGGGGTGGTACCCAGTCGCCCACGGCCAGGGAAGGAGGCAGTGGTGGGCCAGAAGAGCTCAGCACTTTTGTCCGTCTGGGTGCTGCTGTCTTTGCTGCCCGTCTTTGTGTGGGAGGCTGCCGGCACTGGGATGGACATGCAGGACAAAGAGGGCAGCGGTGGAGGAAGTGAGGGGCCCGATGGGTGGTCGTGGTGCTCCTTCCCCAAGAGCAGCCCTGAAAACACATCGAGGTCAGTCACGTCCTGGCTTGAACCTAAGTGCTGTCCCCCTGTCCCACCCCAGAGCTACTAAGGGCTGGTTTGGCTATGTCTCCACCCCTTCAGCTTGGCTTAGCTTTTCGCTTTGATGCTGCCTGTTGCTCTTCTCCTGACACCTATATGGTACTTTCCTATAAAACAGCCTTTTGAAAGCCACTGCCCCTTCCTGCATCCCCTGCTGCACACTCACTCCAGCAGCACCTCGCACACCTCCACACACCCGTCCTATAAGGTCCCAAACCACAGGTGGTCCTGCACTCATTTTCCCATTTATCTGCCACTTCACATTGAGGACTCCTACCCCAAGGGAGTACTCCTACCCCAATTTCCTCTGCTTGTTTCTGGGAGGATTTCCCCCACCTATGGCTGTCTATAATCAGTGTAGAGTGATTTAATATATTTAAAAATATAACTAAGATACAATGAAAGGTTAAAAAATGACTAATTTTTGACCTCAGCATAAGGGCACGCATTCTGCCCATGGGAAGGGCTCTGGAAATGAGCCATCAGGACAACGTGTGCCATGGCTGAGGCACTTTACTAAGCTCAAGCAGAAGGATTAGGGTAGATGATGTAATCATCAAGGATTAGTGATGGATGAGCCAGAGCTTAATCAAAAACTGAGCTCACCTATGCTTCCCTTCCATATCTTCTCTTCCTTCTTCTCCTCAGCTATCTGGTTGCTGGTGAGAGAGGTCTGACGTGAATGCACGCCTGTAGCTGCAGCGATGGAGGGGACGGACCGAGCTGGTCGTAGGCTGGCACTGTCAACTTTGCCAGGGTCCTTCCTTGACCGCTGTTGAAGGACCTTGATCATGGCATCCTTCTCAATTATTTTGGCATGGAGATTTTTTATTCTGCCAAAATATGAATGCTTTGATTACAGGAATGTAAAAAGTGTTTATATGGACAAGTCTCTCCACCCCAGGGCAGCAGGATGGGTCCCAGGGTACATGCCCCATTGCTCTGTCTCCTCCAGTTTTGAGCAACTAGCACAAGGCAGCTCCCACCAGTTCTCCTGAGGATAACCCTGCACTTTGAAACAGGCAGTCATTTTCACTTTCCAGCCAAAACTGGAAACTCTTTTCTGCAAGGTTAACCAAACCTGTTTATTGCTGGCGCTTTACCAATCCAGCAAGAGCAAGGAGGGCGATATCCTGACCAGGCTGCAGATTGCTACCTTCACCAGAATACAAACACACAGGCAATTTCCACCTCCAACATACAGTGGGGCCAAATCTGGAAACCCTCCTTTGGCAGGACGAGGTAACCTCATGATTGGGGTCTGTTGTCAGCTGGAGTAAAGACCTGCTGAAGCGAGCAGAAAGGTTCCCTTTGGTTTCTCTAACAGCTGGGCCGGACTCTTGCTTCTCCCTCCCCGCAGCAGAAACAATCAGCACACAGTGTGCAAAGCCGAGCAAAACTCACTACTTTTCTCATACAGACCCTGCAGACTCTCAAATCACACACACAAAAAAAAAGGGATTATCTGAGACACTGCTCCAGGAATGATTAACACCAAATCATACCGAAAGACTACAAAACCACATTTAACAAAGAAAAAAAATCAATTGTACATGTACAGTATGACAGCCAGATGACGACAGCTGGACTGCAACGTGCAACATGCAGTCCAGTGCAGCTGCATTTTGTGAAGCCACGAAAGCTAAAATGCTGCATCTGGAAAACCTATACGTACAAGGGAGATAGCCAGTAACTGCATGTTGGTGTTAGTTTTCACAATCAGATGTCTAATTTGCAATGAAAACACAAGATCCTAATCTATCTTTAATGAAGCCTATGGCAAAACTCCATTACTTCACTGAAAGCAGGATCAGCTTGCGTCTGTGAGTGGAAAACAGGAACCAAACCCAGTAAAAACAATCACTGGTATTTTCCACAAGCAACAAATTTTTATTATTTTATTTCCACAAGCACCTTTTTATAAAAGTGTCTGTAGACTGGTGCTTTTGTGGGGAAGCCAACACCAAAGGACAGATTTTGAACAGTTTTTCAGTAAAAACCTGGAGAAATACTCAAACTTTCTCAAGGGAATTTTACTCATCAGATGGCCACTTTTTATCAGGAAAAAAGTCTGGATTAAAAGCACTGCCCAGGTCTAACGCTCAGTGAACTACACAGCCGTGCATCCACTTGTGCGTTGAAAATGGAAAAGTATCTGCAACAACAAATGTTACTCTTGCTGACTGCCTGTGCCCAAAAAAGTTTTTTTTCCCCATCTTCTACTAATTGTAAATGCAATTTTTTTAAATGGTGCTAAATCTTGCAGGTTTGTTCCTAAACGCCGACATGACTGTCATACAGCTCCAGTGTGGGAAATCTAGTGTACCTAGAAAGAGCAATAAGCAGGCAAGGAGCAAAGCGTAAGGCAAAGGCAAAACCTCGCGTTGCCGATTATGTAGGAGTGGGATTATGACTTCAGCTTTTACAACCAGATGCTCTTGTTTCCAGAGAAGGATTTTCACCGAGATTAAACAAGCATTCGGCTTCCTCACATGCCAACCTACTTTTAATAGTGGAACAGCCTCTGTTTTGTAAGAAGGTCGGTTTTGGCACAGAGAAAGATTAACAGGAAGGTAGGGAGGAAGCTATTTAACGACAGCAAGTCTTTAATCCCTGTTTTAATGCTGAAGAGCAAAACTAACTCAAAGTGAAGCTAAGCCCATC
This sequence comes from Ceryle rudis, assembly GCA_033439905.1. Taxonomy (NCBI): domain Eukaryota; kingdom Metazoa; phylum Chordata; class Aves; order Coraciiformes; family Cerylidae; genus Ceryle; species Ceryle rudis. The sequence continues at coordinate 35,858 of JAAGNO010007809.1, read as the reverse complement.
CTTTCCCAGGCATGCATGAAGGAACAGAAGGGCATCCTGGTTTATCTGAGCCCAACCCAATCACCACAACAAGCAGGTACAGCACAGTGGCTCCTTACGTGTACTCCATGTCCTGGCAGCGCCGGTTGGCTTGCACAATCTCCTCCTCTTCCTGCCAGCCCCGCACCTCCAGTGCGCTCTCACCGTAGCTGCCATTGCGTGAGTGGCTCGGGGCCGAGGCGTCCCTGGCAAAGTGGTTCAACATGGCGAGTCAGGCTCCTGAGACTGCAAGGGGGGCTTTTGCAAGAGAGATTGACATTTGCAAAGAAAACCCCAAACCCCCTTTAGAAGACCAAACTAGCAATGGCTGCCTGCCAAGCGGATGGCCATCTGGCACTGGGTCGTCTTGCTCGCAGGCTACTCTTGGCTTGGGTTTAGTAATTAATGCTGTTAATTAACTGGGCTGATGGAACAGAGAGCATGCTGAAATCCTGGGTGACCCCCACAGGGTTAATGACCGTCCTGAAGGGCAGCATCAGGCATCAGAAGGACTCACTCACCAAGGAAATAGTTCTCAGTCAACAAGACCACATTGCAAACAAGAAATAGAACTGTACACTATGGAAGGTGAAAAACAGCACAGAAATGACTGCCTAGACCAAAGCACAAAAGAAAAGGATCTTCCTGAGTCACATACTGAACCATATTTCAAAGGCAAAGCTCATTTTAGGATGTTTTCAGGGAATTTGGCTTCTAAGAAACTGAGGCAAGAAGTTACTTATCCTGCCCTTCTCATCACTGGAAAGCCTTGCTGCAGTGCCTTGCGTGCTTTTGGGCACTACGCTTTCAACACAAACTGGAACCAGACAATTGCGATGGGAATGGGCAAGGGTTTACACTAGGACGTGTGAGGAATGGCTGAAGGGAGTCAGTTCAGGCCAGGGAAGATACTACAGGGGACATCTGTCTTCCAGTATTTACAAGGCTGTTACAATGTCAACAGTGACCTGTTGTTCACAGTGCACACCTGGGAAGAACAAGAATCAACTGATGTAATTTGCAGTAAAGAGGTTTAGTTTGAAGCTTAATGAAACGATAGAAGAGGGGACTTAGGCCACAAAATTTCCCTTGTAACAGGTTTTTAAAACTAGGTTAATCAACCATGTTGCAGACTCTGGGATGGATGCAAACATATACTAACAGACCCTGCTCACTCCCTCGGTGCAGTGGGGAGTGTAATTTGGCAGCCTGAGACTTTGCCACTGAACCATTGCTTGAGTCTGGTGCCTGGATTTGAAAACCTTTTGGCCCTGGTCAGAAGGGTAAATCCTGTCTTGACCAACCATCATATCTCACTCACATGACACCATGGAGAGGTGCATTAACCCTGGCGGCAAGACTCAGCAGGGAAAGGCAAGCAAAACTGAGCCTTAAGAAAATATCCACTCCATATTCTTCTCCCATCCTTCACACACTGAAGAGAGCCTTGCAGCAAGGCCACCTTACCTCTCTGTTGCAGCTGTGGCTGCAGCATTCATGGCAAAGTGTCTGATCGTACTCTCCTCCAGGTACTTCTGCTCCCACTTGGTCATGTCAGCTTCCAGGGCCAAGATCCTCTCCTCCTTCTCCCGCACCAGCTCCATCAGGGCTGGGGCATTGTGCTCTGGGAGGGTGCTCGCCTGGTAGCTGCCCTGCCTCTGCCAGTGGAAACAGCAACAGATATTCACCCTCTGCCAAGCACAGGATCTGCTGACAGTTTCTCCCCCACTTCTCTACAAAGACATCCCCCTGTCTTTTGATAGGAGCAGGTGGAACTCCCAAGCCAAACCCCTTAGGCTGCAGGAGGACAGGCAGGTTGATTATACGTGCAAACCCAGATCATGCTGTCAGAAGGAGTGACCTGCTTGCTCCCTGGTTATGCAGAGATTTCATGGGACACCCAAAGCAGGAGATCTGTTATGCTCCACAGTGCACAGTATTGCATCAAAGGGGAAACTGTCTCGGGAACACTGGCTTCTCATCTGTGCTACACCACAAACTTCCACCAGCAAAGCTGCACCATCACACTACAGCAAGGGCTGCAGCAGCCGTTTCTATTTTCCTAACCACATTTCCTCCTTCTAGACGCTTATCTCCTGCTTACAGGAAATTAGAGATACTGAAGAGGGCTGCAGCCTTTGCCATTGGTGCAGTAACGATGTGTTTGGAAGTTGCTTTCTGGAAATACAATATGGAGCAGTCCTGTGACTCTGCTCCTGCAAAAAATAGTACTTACTCTTCAAATATTATCAAATCTCTGGCAAGGTGGTAATACCTTGGAAGTATTGTCCTGGTCTATAAATGGCATCTTGAGACATCATAGGTGCTTGTCATCTTCTGAGTCAAAATCTCTGCCAAGCCCTGCTCAGCCTGCAATGCTAAGTTAAAGGTGTTTTGTGGTTTTTGGTTGGTTGGTTTTGTTTGTTTGTTTGTTTTTCCTAGTTCATGCATCAATGATCACGAAGATCTGATGTTTGGACTTGGTTACCAACAAGCCAGGAACAGAAGAGATTCTGGCTCACTGTCTCCTTGTGTGCTGTCTATTCTGCTGACTCCAGTAAAAAGGAGAAAAAAAGCTCTAGTTTTCTCTGTGATCAGAAAATGTTCCAGAAGATAAAACTTTGATAACTCAAAGACAGTTTTGAAGTAAAAACTTGGGGCATTCTGATGCAACATGACTGACTGCAGCGCTGTAGCTTGCAAAACCAAAAGTGTAAATAACAGTAGTAACAAATACCCCAAAGTCTCCAGTCCAAGCTGACTGGTAAGACATGAAGCTAGAGTCTCTTTCTTCTTAAAACTTACTAGAGAGAACCGGTGCAAGCATTTGAGAACTATGGCAACCCAAAATCCAATTGCTAATTACAGTGCCAAAAAAACCCAATTACAAATGAAGCAATCTGCCAAAACGAGCAGACGTAGCTTGAAATCCCAAGACAGGGACTTCAGCAACATCCCAGTCCATCCCAGTTTCTTAATATATCAATTTGTCCCTATATTTCGGCCCAGAGAAAAAACCTTTTCCAGTTCTAGTTTTATCTTGAATTTTAGTTGTATTTTTCTCAAATGTTCTTTCATTTACACCAGCATTAGCATATCATACCTCATGTAAATTCTTTGTTAAATTGGAGCTGGCTAAGAGGGAACTAAGGAGAGCTACTGGAAGAAGACAGGAACAGCAAGGTTGTGGTGGACAGGGCAAGAAAGACTTAAATGCACTTAGACTTAAAAAGGCAGCAAGGAAGAGCCAAGACATATGGGATGGTTGTCCAGGGAGCAGCAGCAAGTGTGATGCTTCGTAGAAGGGCTGAGGGATGGACCTGCCCTGCCCTGGAGCTGCCAGTGAGAAGAGGATGCTCTCAGATCTGGCCACCTCATGACTGCAACCGCTGATACTGCAGAGCTAGTTCTCAATTGCATCTTGCCAGCAGGATCAGCCCCTCTGCTTTCTGGCAGCACAAGCTCACGTCCTACAGCTGCTCTGGCCTCCACCAATGGCTCTTAAGTAAGGAAGGGCTGCTGTAGCAGATGAGCGTGTTGACAGAGATATGAGTGAGCCCTTCAAAAGCATCATGCTTTGCTTATGTTGCTGTTTTTTCCCCAAGTGGTGGTGTGACAGATACACTTAGTACATCTGCTCACTCTCCTCTGAAGCCAATGTCCATGTATTTGGCAGTCGGTGCTGGCTGTAGCCTGGAAATCCTCCCTGCAACCTCCTCGTGCTTGCCGGTTTTTTTTTTTTTTCCCCCGTTTCACAGATGACTGGACTTTGAGACTTAGGGGTGGAGGAATAACAAAGGAATAACTGTGCATAAAATACAAGCAGAACAATATCCCTCTAAGGACACAAGGCTGCGAAAACCCAAGGCAACATCCACCGAAATGCAAGTCTACACTTCTAGCCCATTCTGGAGTGGACTGATATTTAAATAATTTATTGCCTGAAAGTGACACCATTTGTCTCCAGATCTGTGATGGGTTTTGCAAACCATGTACATCATCTTTGTCTGGAACGAATACAGCTGAAGCTCTTGCTCCTATAAAATTCCACGTCATCCCACCTTGCTTTTTCAATGACAGATCAGCCAAAACCTGTGGGCTAAATCTCATGCCCACATTTACCGCTTCTTTCCTCTTCTCATTCAGTGTGGTGCTGTGATTCCTGGAGAGAAACCTGGAAGGATATTTTCCCCTGGCAGGTGTGGGGGACATGTAGTGCTTGTTCTTGGGCAGTGGAGCCAGGACCTCCCAGCCCCACAACAAGTTGGGCTCAGCTGTGTCCAGCAGTCCCACTGTGGAGCTCCCCCATCCTCCACTGAAGATCAGGAGTTAGAATGAGAGTGGTTTGGGTTGGAAGGGACCTTGAAAGATCATCTAAGTCTAACCCCTCTGGCAAGGACAGATTCCACTAGATCATGTGTCTTGAAGCCCCATCCAACCTGACCTTGAATATGCCCAGTGAGCTGTGGGGCATCCACAACTTCATCCAAAGGAAAGGCTTAGGTGGAAAGCCCAACGATCTGAACGCAAAAGCAAGGTGTCATCTGGCAGGGCTGCAAGCAACTGTCCCTCTTTAAAAACAACATCAAAGGCCCCATGCTGGTGTCCTGCACACACCACCCTGTGCTCACCTGCTGCATCCGCAGCGAGTCCAGCTCCCGCTCCAGGCGCGTGCGCAGCCGCCTCTCCATCTGCTCCCTCTTCTCGCAGGCCGCCTGCAGCTGCGTCAATGCCTGCTGCAGCTTCTCCACCTTCTCCACATAGGCCTGTTTCCTGCGCAGCTGTGGGGGACAGAGGGTCAGCAGTAGGTTGGGGCACCATGCCCCAACCCTGGGCTGCTGGGAGCCCATGCACTTGCAGGCATGCACTGGCCTCAAGCATGGCTTTAGCTGTTTGCTTGGGAGAGCTTCTCCAGGGAAAGGATTGTGCCCCTTTGCTGAGCAGGGAAAGGGATGCCCAGCAGGCATCACTGGGGCAGCTCTACTCCTTTCAGAGTGAATGATGCCCAGATCTTCCACCCATTGAGGATCTACTAGCAATGAAACCCCCTGGCCATTCCTGAGCAAGAGCCATCATGTTGGTGGATACTCTTCGGGCAAGCACACAAGCTGGCCTCAGCTAAGAAGGATCCGTGTGGGTTTTACTGACTGGTGACACTTGACAGAACATCTGCACCCAAACAGTCTCTTTTGTTCAGTGCTGTGTGTCTGTCCAATGCAAGTGGAACAAGCAGAGCACCAGGAGCCAGAAATGTTCCACCTCCTCTATCTGGCTTATGGGCTTGGCCATGCCAATGTGCTAGCAGCTAAAGCCAGGCCCCCTTCACGTATAGAATGTAATTACTGGCAAGCTAAACATGACACAAAAGTTTTGCAATACAGGGTTTTATGGCCTGGGATTGCTCAAGTAGCACACTCCAAAATGAATTTGCAAGTGGACTGTGTTCAGGGTGCTTAGCAGCTATCCTCACTTCTTAGAGCCTCCCACCAAGCCACCAGGCACTCAGTGACACCACTGGGTATGATGATAGGGCCTCACAGCAGGAGCTAGCACACTTGAGAGGCCTCAGGGAGAGGAGGCTGCAGACGGAGGACATGCTGGGAATCAGCTGGGCTGGACACTGGGATGGGCAACAAAGCCTGTGTTGAAACATGACCCCCAGCCAAAATCTGTCACCGAGAAGAGGCAAGCTCATGGGGGCAAGGTACAACTGGGTGTCCATGAGCTAGCCTCATCCCCAGGGAGTGTGGACGCTGACCCAAAAACTTGTCTATGGGCCTGTGGCAGCAGGGTCTGCCTGCTCACCCCATGGGCTGCAGTCCCAACCTTGGGAAACGCCGTTCCCCTCTTCTCCCCCAACCTTTTGTCATGCATTTTCTCTTCATGAGCATGAATAAATGTACCTTTCTAAAGTTATCAGCCTCACAGTAAAGAAAACAACAGTGCATACAAACTGAAATGGCAAACCCCAGAAGACCCCAAAACACTCTCAACTAAACCTCCTGAATTGGAAAGGGTAGGTAAATTGGTTTGAACACTGGATCATGCAGACTTTGCCAAGTCTCTGTTGGATCCCATCTGCAGCCTGGGGGTTAACAGGGGATGCTTGAGGGCATAATTGCCTTAATCACTAAGATCCTCTTTAGGACTTCTAGTCTCCCTCATTTATTTGTACACTTGTTTGAGACCTGAAGTTTTTCAGAAGAAAACAGAAGGCAGAAAAACACACTAACACCAGTCAACACTGGGGAACTAGATAAATAAGAGAGGCTGAAGAGGTGCTGTGAGCTGGCAAGGCCAGGGCCAAAAGAATATCTTAGTGCCTACCTCTTTTTAAGTATTTAACTCACTACTGAAATTAACTGCAATGTGGGTTATGGTTTAGGAGCTATAGCCACAAAATATCTGTGTCTAAATATCTAGGGGATGTAGTAAGAAGTTTAGAGCCCTGTTCCTGGGTGTGAGGAGCAAATAAACACCAGCACTGGGTCCCCTCGGCCCTGAGGGGCTCCACTTCACCCAGAGACTTCTGCTTAGCCCAGGACTCTCATGCTGCAAGTAAGATTTTTTTACATATATACTTGTTTGATGCTGGATTCCCCTAGATGTGTCCCCTGCTCAAGGATTACAATGATAAAAGAATCCCTTTTTCTTGAAATTCCCCTTCTGCCAGCCTAAACCCATCCATGTCACAAGTGAAGTGAAATATGGGCTTGTTCACAGCAAAAGCAAAGCTTGGCCTAAACAAACCTCCCCAGTCAGAGCCAACAACTGGCAGCGCGACCTCCCCAGCCCTGCTGTAATCCGGGCTAATGCTTACAGCTCCTGGGGCTTTCCATGAAAATTAATGAGATTATAATCCCCACAAGTCTCTGGCAGCAGCACAAAGATTGCATTCCTTGGGAGCTCACGACTTGGCAAGATGGACACAGTGGTGGTTTCTTGCTGAATGTGCTATTTCGGCAGTAGGAAGGTGCCTGTGCCACCCCCAGCTGTACCAGCATGGATCGGAGAGGGGAAGGGGGGTCCCTCAGAGTACCTGCTCAGCAGACCTCACACACTACCCCACATCCTGATGGATGGTGGAGGGTCCACCTGTACCACAGCAGGCAGATTTTGTCTGTGCAGCAGCCCACTAAGCCCCAGGGTTCCCATACTCATGCACGAGTGCACCTCTGTCCGTGTGGGTGAGGTGATACACACGCATCCACTGCCTTAGGAAACAACTTTGTTGGAGGTATGCAACAAGAGAATTCCCACAATTCATAAATTTATAGGGAGATTCTTGAGACAGTTCTGACTTTTCTATTCTGCCTGTAGATTCACAAGCAAAAATTTCACCCCCACATTTAAAAAATGAAGTAGAAAAAGTTGTCATTTAAACAGATGGCTTGTCAGTGCAGTATGTGTCTGTCAGGGAGGGGGGCTGCAATCAAAAATACACGATACTAAGCTCCCTTATCTCACAGGGACACAAACTCAAATGAAAGCTGGATGGCACTTTGAGAGGTACCAGTTCTTCCTCATGCTCTGAGGTGGGATCGTTTACCTAAAACCTGGCACACGTCTGTTACAAAACCCTCCAGAAGTAGGGATTCCACCACCTCCCCCTGCAAACTACTTCACAGCTTATATTTCTTTAATGCCAGAAATCTTTTACCCTAATGCCTAATCTGGCTTTATCTGATGCAATTTAAGAAAATTACTTCTTGTTCTGTTTTCAAATTGTGATCTACTAGAACAAGAAGCATTTAATGAAACAATTCACATACTCACAAGATCAGCAAACTTGCCTGAACACTCCCCTTGTCCCAGGGATTAGGAAAATAAAGATGAAGAAGAGCTGAAGCTACAAGGGGACGATCCAAGCAAATAAATCTGAGTAAAGACAAGTGGCTCTTGAAAAAATATCTGCACTAGGAACATAACTCCCGTGTGAGCTATAGAATATCTGTTCTATAGATATTCGATTTGTGTTAAGGACTGTAAGAGATGGACAATCCACTATCACCCTAAGTACGTTGTTTCAGCATTAATTACTCTATTCCTGGCCTGATCTCAACTTCAGCCCCCAGACAGTGCATCTCCTCATTTCTTCTTACATTAAAGAGCAATGTTTAATCTGGCTGACAGCGATACCTTCTTCACGTTCATGTGCATGGACTGGAGCTCAGCAACCTCTTCACTTTAATTGGTCACAGCAAAGAACATCTGGGCACCAGATAAATTCTACAGCTGTTTTCTGATCCCTCTCCAATTATGCAGTCTTCTATCCAAAGCGTGGACCAGACACACGATTCCAGCAGCAGGCTCCGAAATGACATGTGGTGATAATACCACCTGCATATTTTTGAATTAAATCCTTCTACCAGCAGGCACTCAGGATAATATAGATTTACATAGTATGCTATCTTATGTTAATTCAACTTCATAGCTACTGCTTATTTCTCAAGCCTTGAGTTAAAAAGCTTTTAAACTTAATTACATTCTGGTGCTAGGAGAAATCTGGCTGGATTTAAGAAGCAGTGCACAAAGTAGGGCTCTGTTAATAATAACAGTCATTTTCATTTGAGTGATTTTGTGCTTCCTTCAGTATATTCCAAATTATAGTAGAAATCCCTGGTTTAAGGTGAAGGTTCAAAACTTCCACAATATCTGCTGCGTTTGTGTCAAACTGAGCTCCAGAAACACTGCAGACTGTTTAAAAGGTGCTCTGATTTAGTGATGAAACAGGCCAAAAGCAAGGGAAAGGGAGCACAGGAGCCTGGGCACGCACAGGTTAACTGCACTTCACCTGAGCTGCTTGACACTGCCTTGAAAAATTACAACACAGCAGCTGGGATAAAACCCACCTGAAGTCACCTAGAATGAAAAATGCAGTTAAAACACTTCCAGGTCAACATGGGTTTGCCTAGGCTGGGTGCTCTGACAAACAAATACTTTGGCAAATACTGTTGCATCACCCCCTCGTATTGTCACCCCCGAGACCTACCATTCCTATGCAAGAGGTTACCACCTCCATAACAACTACTGTGCCCTAGGCAAGAGGTTATCACCTCCATAACATCTATCATGCCCTGGGCAAGAGGTTAGCAGCTCTCTAGAGGGGAATATTTTCCCTCTCCTCAGCTCCACCAGTCCACAGTCCAGGACTGTAGCTCCAATCCCCAGCAGAGGCACATTTCTGTTGAGTGACTAGACTACAAACTGGCAACTGCAAAACTTTTAGAGACAGAGCCCTAAGGCTGCAAATGTATTTACTATAACCCAGCAGGCACAAGATAGCTTCTTACACCACCTGCCTGGAAATCTGCATTTATACTTCTGCTGCCTTCACCAGTGTGTATTCAGCAAGTCCATGTTACCTGCCAATACGACACTGACAGTCTGTGGAGCAGCCAGGAGCTAAACTTACTTCTTTCCATCCACTGCATGATGCCACAATTGCAGGAACAGGTGTTGCCACCTAAAAATCTTCCTTTATTCAGCCACTTTGTAATGAAATGTAAATAGAAAACCTCTGGTTGCCTTTAAGGCAAACAATGTCAAGTGAATTATGTACAGATTAAAGGTATGCTAGCTCTTGCAGTTGCCCCAGAGGGACTGCCCCTAATACACTGGGACGGTGAGCGGGCTTTGGTCTAAATAACAAAGGAGCAGTTAAACTTAATGTGATCCTCTTGCCACTGAGCGTATCCACTGGAGGGAATGGAGTGTTTAAAATGTTTCTGAATAGGAAGTCAGGATGGTGTAATACTGAGGAACAAACTGCAATGCCTTCAGCACTTACATATAATATCTTCTATCTTCCAGACTCAAAGATACCTAACAGAGGGTCTGTCATTCTGGATACTCTGATAAAAAACATTAATAAATCACTGAGGTCAATTCACCCTTCATCTTTCCAAGACCATGAACTGCACTGAAATTACTTGTGGGTATCTGAGAAAAGACCTTCCTTGCTCCTTATAAGACTCCTTGCATCCGAGCACCAAGTGGGGTCCTGTGAATTCACCCCCAGGCCAGCCCTGTTTTGACAGTCTTGCCTGAGCTGCAAAATGCACCAACTTTCAGCCAGTTCTACCACACCGTGGCAGGACTTGGATGGAGAAAGCCCTATCCATGAGCCACTGCTATACTCAGAGGACAGAAATGTTGCGCGTGCCTCACCTCCTCTTCCAGTTTGATGACCTTGGCTTGTGCATTGTTCAGGGCCTGGTCAAGGATTTCAATGTGCCTCCGCTGGTCCTCATTGGCAGAACGCACAGCTGCCAGCTCCATCTCCAACTTCTCCTTCTCCTTCAAGTGCTCTTTGTCTGGAAGAAAGACAAGAAAAAGAGCCATTCCAGGAGGACAGGTCATAGGCCCTGGGCCATGCACCACAGGTAAGTTGCCACCTCCCTAGAAAAGCAAAAATTACGTGGAGCAGCAGCAAGTGGGGCCAGTGCTGAGACACAGGGGGGGAAGGACTTCTGTTTCTGTTGCTGAGTTTTTACTGCCAAGGCTCATCCCCTCAATGTCCTGTGTGAGCACCAGCAGCAGGGATGAGTCCACAGCTTGGGCTGCATCTGCACTAAGCAGAGCTTGTGGACCTGAGCACTGCCTTGTAATTGTCCATTCTAAGGAACTACCAGCACATTCCCCAGCAAGATTTTAGTCTGCACCAGCTACTTCTTTCCCATACAATGCCCAGGCCTTGCCTGAGAACAGCCTATGTCAAGGACTGTTTACAGATACCAGGGTGGATGCTGCTGCTCTTCTCTAATGGGCAAGAAGATGAGGAACGTGAGATACAGAACATGTGAAGAAGCCAAATAATAAACACAGATCTCTGCTGGACAGTCTGAAAACAGAAAGAGTAATAAGGAAGATGGGCTTTCTCTGGCTGTGCAGAGGCTGTGGGAGGCAGTTCAACCCTGTGGGGGCCCTGGATGAATTCCCCTCCTGTATGATCTAAGGGTCCAGTGATTGGTGCTCCCCTCCTGTTAAGGGCCTTAACACTGCATCTCATTATTTAACACTGCAGGAGTGAGACTGAAACATGTAGATAACCTCTGTGCTGAAAAATCAAACCTTTTTTTTTTTTTTTTGATAAGATTTAAAACTATGTTAAACAAAACAAAACAAAAAAAAAGCCTGGCTAACTTCAGTCAGCTTCACTCACATCTTTTTCTTTGTCAACAAACTGCAGGCCCACCGTTGACTTCACTGGCAAGCTGCCTGAGGAAATGCTTGGCCCCATCTATCTCTGCCCTGACAGTGCTGAGAAGCCATTTCAGGGAACATGAGCATCACAGGCCAATCGCTGGATGCCTGACATCAGACTGCAAACAGTTAATGACCGAAGCGAGCAGAGGATGGAGATTTCCTTCAGTGAAATCTGAGATTTCAAAATCTGGCCTTCGTTCTGAATGACAACAAAAATAGAGCACTTGGAAAGCCTCCAGAGAGGAAAATTTCCTCCAAAAATTAATTTGGCATCAAGGAAACATTGTTTTGATTTTTGAATTTCTAAACACAGCATTACAGAATTTATTTTTTTTATTTAACTAAAGTGAAAAGTTGCTCCAGAAACATTGAAACATGGAAAATCTGCCCCTAACATCCTTCCCATCCCAGTCAAGTGTGATCACTCAAGCTGGAAGTCCCACCATCCACCTCTCCTCAAGAGGGGTCAGGAAACTTCACATGGCCAAAGCCTGCGCATTTCAGACCTGAACTACCCCTAGAAGGGTCTTACTCTTCCTTAATTACAGGTAGGATGAGAACAGGTTTAATTTACACATTATCAGTAGGTGTCTGCAGTGAGGTGAGATGCATATGAGCTGAGCCATGTGGAGCAAGGCACAAGTGGACGAGGTGAGCTAAAACCCAACCAGTTGCCTTCCCGTTTATCATAAAAGGAGGAATTCAGCATGTCACACAAAGAAACCCTGGAAGCCACACCAGCACACCGGCCTCTGCAAAGCCCAGTGAGTGCTGCGTGCACTGCACCACTGGCTGCCACCACAAGCCACCTTGATGACACGGCCTTAATCTTCCTATGTCTGCAAGGAATTTTATATCGAACAGGCAGACTTCCTCCCTCAATGCAAATACATTTACAGAAGGAACATAAATATCTGTTGTAAAAAAAAAGTGTAAACCTGGGCAATTGTCAAACAGGTAACTCCATTAGAGGATGAGGAAGATGAATGCTATTTCAGCCCTGTGGCACTCCACCATCTCATGCTGGGACCAAACTTGCTCTGCTCCAGATTTGAAACCCATGTTCCATGTTACACGAGGACAGCGCACAGAAGAACAGGACTCAGGACCTTCACTTTCAATTTTCATCTGGGGTACCTGAAGAACTCAGCACTTACCCTGCTGCATTTCATTTTCCGACACCACCCTCCACCCCCCAAAGGAGGACAAAATTATGCTGTACACAAAATAACCACTGAATCCTCTGGAAAGCTGGCAAGAAAATTTACTTAATAGCTTCTCCACACTTCTCAATGTCAGCTCCTCCCTGCAAAATGCTGGATGCACATGTTATAAGTACCTTCCTACATTGCATTAATTTTTAATAGAGAAGGATTTTGTTGAACATACCTTAAATTCTCTTCAAGTGCATACAAGGTATCCTTAAAGTCTAAAAATACTGGTTTACTGTGCTACCTTTGCATACACCTTCTTCCCAGGCACGTGCTTTTCACCAAACAGGCTCTAGCTAGAAACTATTTCTATTTTCTGGTGGGTCACTGACACATCCCATTACTGAAAAATTCCCAACAGGCTTCTCTGTTGCAGTTTACAGTTGTAATCTTACAGCTTTCCACCCACTGCCTCTGACTGTTCTATCTCAACACACTGACGACATTACACCTATACTCTGGCTGGGTAGAAGATAGAGGAGATAAAGCAAAGAACCTGCTTCAGTGCTTCACAAAAAGGCTTTTTGAGTTGTCAGCCTGGGTAGGTATACTAAGAAAAGAACAGTCTTGACCCTGCTTTGAAGCAGAAACATTAGACAGGAAGATACACTCAATCTGTGCCGCTTATTCCGTACACTCAGATGTGAGCTTTTCACACACTGTATCTAACTATCAACTTACCTCACCAATTTAATGACCATCTCAATAGAATCATAGAATCACAGAATCAGTAGGGTGGGAAAGGACCTCTAGGATCATCAAGACCAACCTTCATCCTAACATCTATCTGTCCATTAGGCCATAACCTCAAGTGCTACATCCACTCGTTTTTTAAACACCTCCAGGGATGGTGACTCCACTACCTCCCTGGGCAGCCCATTCCAGTGCCTCACCACTCTCTCAGTGAAGAATTTCTTCCTAATATCTGATCTAAACCTCCCCTGGTGCAACTTGAGGCCATTTCCTCTCATTTTATCATTAGCAATTTGGGAGAAGAGACCAACACCAGCCTCACTACAACCTCCTTTTGGGTAGTTGTAGAGAGTGGTAAGATCTCCTCTTCTCTAGACTCAATAACCCCAGTTCCCTCAGTCTCTCCTCATCAGGCATGCTTTCCAGACCCCTCACCAGATTCACTGCCCTTCTCTGGACCTGCTCCAGCACTTCGATGTCCTTCTTGTACTGTGGTGCCCAAAGCTGGACACAGTACTCAAGGTGTGGTCTCACGAGTGCCGACTACAGGGGCACAATCACCTCCCTACTCCAGCTGGTCAGTTTCTGATACAGGCCAGGATGCCATTGGCCTTCTTGGCCACCTGGGCACACTGCTGGCTCATGTTCAGCTGGCACCCCCAGGTCCTTTTCCTCCAGGCAGTTTTCCAGCCACTCCTCCCCAAGCCTGTAGTGTTGCCTGGGGTTGTTGTGACCGAAGAGCATGACCCAGCACTTGGCCTTGTTAAACCTCATCACATTGACCTCATCCCATTGCTCCAGCCTGTCCAAATCCCTCTGCAGAGCCTTCCTACCCTCAAGCAGATTGACACTCCCACTTAATTTCATGTCATCTGCAAATTTACTGAGGGCACATTTGATCCCCTCATCCAGGTCATTGATAAAGATATTAAACAAGACTGATAATACATCCCAAACTGCTCTTCTCATTGCTGTGTGTGCAGAGTGGAAACATGGATACACTTTAAAGATAGGTCTTGTTCCTGCAGAATGACCACTGGTAGCAGAATGTATCAAATTATGGCAACAAGAAACTAAGCTGGCTGCAGGAGATACGCTGAAAATGAGACTGGTACTCCCATACCATATCCCTGGTGACGTTTCCAACAATTTCTCTCACATAGGTTTGCATTACCTCGTGGTGGCTCTTCAGAGCTGCTAATTCCACAGACACTCTCTGGTGACTGTGCCTTTCCTGAGTGAAACCTGTGAGACTTATTTAGCCTCTTGTCAGTCTTGCAACTCCTGACATGGCAAGTGTGTGAAGGAGCTCCTCCACCCACCATCCACAGGCACAGGTGTATGTTGTGGCAGCTGCTGTTGGTCACCCTTACATCAGTTTATTCACCAGGATAGGGCACCAAAGTGGCCTCTTTTATTCATCCTGCTCAAGTTAGCACTTGGCCAACTCCAGTGACTCGACCTTCCTAAAACTGTGGCAGAGCATTGAGAACAGGATGAGCCCCTTGTGCCCTGTAACTCTGCCCAAAGTGACCAGCAGAAGGAATTCAAAATGAGAACAGGACCCTCTTGCCTGCTCCAAAGACTTTTCAGTGGCTGGTTCACACACCGTAAGAGCAAACAGAATAAATGAACAGAGAGCCCATTCACTCCACGTAGGAGGGTGCTCTCCACAGCTTTACTAAATTATTTGCACATTAAACAGGGCCAGCTTGCCAGGTCCAGATATTGATGTTTCTCCTCCAGAGGCACAGCAAAGCCACCATCCATCCATCTGTCCATCCAACCCTCTTCCCAAGCCTTGCTGCACCCCCCTGCAGCAGTGGTTTGTCACTGACGAGGCTGGGCCAAGGCAGGTCTAGAACAGCAATACAGAACTGGGAAATGAAACATCTCTTTCCATCCCAAATAGCAGGTCTCCGTTAGGGGAAAAAAAAAACAAAACAAAGAGAGAGAGAAAGGAAGTACAAATGTCAAGAGAGCTCACTATAACCTTCTCCTGGAGTTTTGCTCACAAATGGCACGCTCCTGACAGGTCTCTGGAGTTTGAGCCAGACCAGCACCAAGAAAAGGCTGAGAAGCTGCCCGAGGTGATGCTCGAGTCCCTGAGTCTGTTTTGTCACATGGCAAGTAACAGGGATTCTATGCTGTAATTAATAATTGTGGTCAATTGTAATGTACTTGAATGGTTCAGGGTGCAGGGTTACTCATGGTCACCAAACTAAGCAGGGATGCAGAAACATTTGGTGCTCCATTGTCAGAGGAAGTCACCGAATTTCCATCAAAACTTGTGATGGCTTTCCTTATCCTCCCAAGTATTACAGGACAGCTTAAACTTGATCTGATTTACATCTTGGGCATTTCCATTTGCATGTCATGAAATACAAGTCAGGGGAGAATTTCACCTTCAGATACTGAAAATGAAAACCAGATACTCTTCCCTTTGGAGGGCAGAGGGAAGTCAAGGAAAAAAGGGCCGTTTTTTTTATATAATGCTGTTTCTTCAGGATTCTGCTCCCTGCACATGTGCCCTTGGATCTGGGTGCAGTGGGGCAGCAGCTTCTCCACTTCCCCTTGCACAGCTCACAGCTGTGAAATGAAAGGGCAAGGAGCTCCCTGTCACTCACCCCTGAAACTTCTGCCTCAGCCCTGATTGTTTCCTGTCTTAATAACAAATGGGTCTTAGTCTGCCCACTACTTTATTTGGTTGGATTCATTTAATGGGAATATTTCTCTGCCTGGGATATTTGGGACAGAGACAAATGCAGAAGTACATGGCACATCCGCTGAACACTCCCCTCAAAGCATGAGGCTCCACCAACACACTACTGAAACTGTCTACACATGCCCACTAATGGGTTCAAAACTACGGGGATGGGCAGACCCTGATCTGCCTCAGACACCTGAAAAAACAGCCTCCTGGAGGAACCCCTGCTCTGACAGGGTGTCTCTAAGTCCATTAATCCTAGAAACAGACAGAAAATTCTCAGACTCCACCAAACCAAAATGTTTCCCATGATATGCTGTATCATAAGCCTTCTCTCTGCCCTATGCCCTTGAAACCATCCTCAGTCTTCCCGCCTCTTCCCTTTGTACAGCACCTCTGAGCCTCCTTCTGCCTAGAACCTTTTTCACTAACAAAACATCACATAATTCTCATGAAACTAACAGGCAGTGAGTTTTCTCCTACCCCCAATACAACAATAGCATTTTTCTTCAGCACAAACGCCTAGCATTTCATACTTTGGGACATGCATCCTGGCTTTGCCTATTATTATTACAGCAAATAAGAGTTTTTGTCACCTCTGGTCTCCATCTCAGAGGTTTGCACTGTCACACTGTTAATGGAAAGTTCTGCGAGGAACTGAGAAATGATTGCTGCATATTCTGCCTTGCCAGACTTCTTTTTCAGGGAGTTTTTTCTATCACTGGAATTTTACCACTGTGTTTGTAGTATTACCAAAGACGAGCATTAAAAAAAAACCTCAAAAGTTTTATCTTTCCTTCTTCATCTCATCATGAGACTGGGTTAACAATGATAACCTTTAGGAACCTGCTGATGTTGGAGTCTTTTTATATTAGCTTGGGTTGGGGATATTAAGGGTCATGTTTTCAGGCTGGTTTTGATAAATATAGGGACTAGAAATCTGCTTTTGCTTTCCTAATGAAAACTAAGATTTGCATTTACTAATCTGACTTAATAAGCTATTATCCTTAGGAAAAAAAAATACCAAACAAACATGAGTTTCTCAACAGAACTGCAGCAGCTGATGGGAGTGCACGTAAGCACCATTTTTTCTCTTCTTCTAAAAATGTCTCAGTAGACAAGTGTATGCATGGCAGCCAAACCAAGGGGCTTCACCCCTTTTACTCTCAGTTTTCTGCCTGAGCATCCCATCAGAAAAGACATGAGCAGGGTTACAGTCTGTGCTTGCAAAACCCTCAGGTTGGCAGTGGGGTGCAAGCCTGGTCATGCGCTGCCCCTGTGGAAGACTCACAAACAGGAGCATATAAATGCAGGCAGCAACAGAGGATTTCCAAGCGAAACCTTTCATGGGCTCTCAGAGGGGTGGTTTTAGGCTGATACTTGGATATCGAGGTCATTACTGTGCATGCCACAGCAGCCCAAAGAACATGACTGAAGAGAACCTGCTTTACATGTGCCCATTTTTCTATTCTTGGAAGCACTCTGCATTGCATTAGTAACATTTAGCTCTCTGGTCTAGCCAGGAGACACTCCAAGAATCCAGCTTGTCTTATGTGATAGGATCTGAAAAGCTATATTTGTTTGTAAGCTGCGAATTGATAGCGGTAATATGCTGAGCACACAGCACAAACTTTTATTGCTAGATATGTATCAGTAGAAGCACAGAGCATGTTTATGGACTGGAAAATGACTCAAATTGAGTTCATCCTAGGGATTTAACTCCCCCTTGTAGCTACCAGTATATGGGAACACTGTCAGGCTGTCTCTGTACGAAGACAGCAGACTCATCTGCAATTTGCACAGTGCAACTTACCCCTCTTGAACTCTTTCCGAGGATGACAAGACTTACATATCAATGCTATTTTCTTAACAGATCCTCCCCTTGGATTTGCAGCAGCATCTGCACGCCCTTGTGGCATCTGCTAATATGGCCCCACTAACACAGTCATGGAAAAGACCATTCGATTCTCTTCGGGTTTGTGCACACGTGCGCAATTACCAGCGACGCTGCAGTGGGAGCGTCACTGCTGGTGGGAGCTAGGAGAAGAGAAGGCTCTCCTGCGTTTGGAGCAGCTGGTGGACGTTGCAGGGCTGGCAGGAACACTGAGTGGTATCAGACACCGTGCTGCTAAAGAAGGTGGCCAATTCTCCACCTAAAGATTTGCAGCCGCAGCTCACCTTCCGAGGAAGCTCTTGGTGCAATAAATAATATAGAAGGATCAGTTGTACACAACATTTAGCTTCAATGGCATTTAAGCCTGCAAGGTACTGCACAGCTCCCAGGTGGTTAAGCCCTTCTGGAAGCATGCTGAAGATGCTCGGGATACATGAGAAGCCACGTGTTGTCACACAGCATCCAGCTGCTCGGGTTTTGTTTTGGCCGGTCACACGGAGCTGTCAGCACATAGCAGGGACATGCTGCAGCACTCTGCTCAGTCATTACGGGAGCCTAAAACTAGAGGGGAATGGATGTTTTTCATAGCAGCAGAAGTTGTAAAATCTTTGTCTCTCCCATCCATTGCAAAAAGGGAGGGTTCAGCTCTGCTCTGTCTCCTGGTAGTCAATCCCTGTCACTGACAGCAAGTCAGCAGAGTTTGCTCTGGGCTTATCCCAGCCAAGAGAAGAATCTGTCTTCTCTAAAAAGAATGCATCTCCAGAGATGGTGCCCACAAGCAACACTTCACAATTTCAGACAAATATATATCAAAAATGTGCTAAATTGTGTTAACCACTGCCTCGTTCTGATGCTTAGAGAGGAAAAAAAAAACAAACAGCCTAAGCAATCCAGTATGCAGGTTAATTAAGAGCTTGTGATGAATTTGCTGAATGAAACCAAGCGATAAGGACGACAACAATTAATAGCAAAGTATTCACCTCCACTCCAGAACATATATATATATATATGTGTGTGTGGATATGTATGTGCCTTCACAACAGATTAGCACAGTACTCACTCTGAGTGACATAAAGGCCCTCTGTTGACTTATCTTCATGCCCATCAAAGTCTCTGCTGGCTAGCTGCCTATTGGCAGTCTCCAGTCGTTCTGCAAAAAACAGGAAATACTTTAAGTATAAATATATGTATATAAAATTGTAGGCCAACCAAAAAAATATGATGCATGCCAGCAGAGCCATATAAATAGACTCTCTGAAGGAGGACATTAAAATGGATGCTGACACATACATAGAAGATGAGGCCTTTGACCTCTTCCATGAAGCTGTGTCATTCAGATTTACAGAAATCAGGGGAAAAGCCTCTGCCATTCATGGCTGACGTGCCCAGGCAGTTCATTTCTCACACTGTCCAAAATGCACACGGCATTTGCAATCTGAATTACCCATCTTTACAAGGGGATGGATTCCCCAGTGAAGTACTGCCCCTGGTGCAAGAAGATGCACTGGGGGAAAGCAGCCCCCAGCCCAGTGACACCAATCCTTTGGGATGCCCTGGGAAAGACGCAGTTTTCTGCAGCCAGGAACAGCTTCCCCTGGGAAGGTCCTGCCTTCCCTCCTCCAAAAAGACCATGCAACCCTCCCTTCACCCCTGTAAAAAGCATGAGCCAGCTTGCAGAAAGCATCTCACCACACAAGGAGGAACCAAAGCACCCCCATCAGGAACATGGATGGGTAATAGCTACCCAACATACCCTCCATTCGCTTTCTCAAAAGGATATAGCCTCAATTTTATGTTTTAAATACAAAACAGATACCCTTTGATACTTGCTACTGGTTCGTGAAGGCACTGAACCGTAAGATTTACAGGTTGTGCAGCATTGCTCTGTATTGCAACTTGCTCTTCAGCTTGTTAGAGCTAGACAAGACTTTGGGACCGGTGGCCTCGCTGTCAAATCACTATTTGCAAGTGCTGAATGCAAAGGCACCATCTCTGAAGCTGACTCTCATATTTTGCCAGAAGGTTTCCTTGCCACCAGGGCGGTGACAGCAGTTTTGTCTTATGCCATTGAGCTGGGCTTGATTTCTGAAGACATTTATCTAATACATGTTTGAAGCTACTCCTCTAAAGCCTGCTGCTCTGGGGCTCGTGAGAAGTGAAACACCACATGAACTGGAGAAAAAAAGCAACAACACAAGCAAGGTTAACATACCACGGAGATCCCTGTTGAAGTCATGAAGCCTCCTAATTTCTCCTTCGAGTTTGTTTCTCATCGCTTTGTCCAGAGACTCCCTTTTAGTGGTGGTCTTGACCAAGCCCTCATAGGCTTCTGAAATCCTCTGAATCTCTATTTCAAACTGAAAGGAGAGAGAGTTCCTGTTAAAGTCCAGCAAGAACATGTCCCATCCCAGTGTTTGCCCAGTGCACTTTGATGAGGTGCCAGGGATCAGGGCAGTGCTTGCCTGAGTGTTGCACCAGCCACCAGCACTACAGTGACCAATCTCCCCAGTGGAGGATGGCAAGAAGCTATAGCAGTGCTGGAGGTAGGTTCCTGCAAATGCCCCATGGGGCATCTCGGCATGTAACAACACTCCATGACACACTGCTGGCACCTGCAAAAAAAAGCTTGAGGTGGGCTGGACTTGAATCAACTGCTTGGTTGCCTTCACTCTGTAACCAAGGTGGCTGCTTTAACACCATCCAAGAAGAGAATTGAAGGAAACGGTGTGTTTGTGTGGGCTGTATTCTTTCCTAGAAAGGGTGGTAGGAAGCAAGGTTTATTATTCTGCCAGATCCCTGATCCAAAACATAGCTCTGAGCTCTGCACACCACCAGATGTGTTTTAAGCTCAGTTCTGACCTCATGTCAGTTTTAAACTATTATGGTTCACTTCTTTCCGTCCTTGACTGAAGACTGCTCTATAGAAAAAGAAACTCTCTACAACAGATCAATTGTTTTGAATTTTCAATCTTCAGCACACAAGTCTGCCAGGAGGATAGTCCTGGGGAGAGTTTTGCTGTTCATGTCAATCCATCCAACTCTTTTAATAAGCTAATGCCCCGTTAACTGTTACAGCTTTGGTAAAATCATTGCTGAGGGAATGATCAACACCAATGTGGGCATTGCTCCTGCGTGCCTGGCCTTTGTGTTTGTGGAGAAAAGCCTGATAATGTGCACAGGCTGGAAAACTGAGAGATATATATAGCCTCCCACATACCTTTCTAAATCTGGCACTTTTTTAGACTCTTGAATTGTGGGTGGGACGGATTTGTGATTTGTGAAGCCAGGGTGCAAGTCCAGCTCCACTTGCTGTGGAGGTAGGTCTCATTAAGCTTTAGGTGTAAGTTGGCAGCTGCAGCACCTGCAGAATAAAAGCTCCAGAGACACTGGAGCTGTCACCCTGCTCTCTGCATATGGCCCATGGGCACATGGCACCTCCAAACCACTCACCAAGAAAAGCATGACAGAGCTGTGACGGGATAAATCCAGTTACCTTCTGAGATTTCTGCTTTCAGCTCACACATAAAAGCTGAAACAAATGGCAAATGTGCAAAGCCCACGGTGTGGCCCCCATAACACCAGCAGCTTTGGATTAGTACAAAAATTTGACTCAAAAATGGCACGTCCATTAGTTACTCCAATAACAGCATAGTTTCAGCTACTTGATTCTGTTACAGCTTTTTCTTTACATCAGTGTGACCTTCACTAGGAAAAGTTTTCCTCTAAGTAGTTAGAGGCTATATTGAAGCTACCTCGCATTGCTCTCCTTGACCATTTAAGCAGATTGAGATTCTCTCTCCTTGAGAAGAAGGTCTGGCTTAGCAAAAAGAATTTTAAAAGCACTTTCCCGAATCCTTAACTACATGATCCCAACCAGACACAGTGCTCAGCTGAGTGCCCTGACACCCACTGTTTCCCACACCTCCCCTCTCTGGGGTGAGCCACTATCTGCAGGAGAAGATGCCTGCTCCAGAATGCTCCTACCAGAGTGAAGCAGATTTGCCAACAGCTCAGGAAGTTTCCACAGCCTCCCAGTCCTGCCCAATGCTGCTGGTTACCAGAAGAGCTCTGCTCTGCCTTATTTCCCAAAACACATCATCACGCAAGTCTCCTGCAGCCCCGGAGGCAAAGACTTGATGCAGGAAAAGAAAGAACCTCCATCAGCACTGAACAAAATTAAAGTCGAGCAGAAGAACAGCCATAATAAATTGTGTGGGCCTTTCTCAGCAGCTCTGGGATTTCCTCCCCCTTCTTCTATGGAGGGGAAAAAACAGTTCAGCCTCTTCTCTGCCTGGTAGCTCCTAGAGCCAAACCACTCAAACAACCCACACACATGGCATGGGCAAGAGCCAGCCCAGCCTGGCAATTAAACTTCAGCAAGGTAACACCACCCAACAGAAAAACAGCAGCTAAAAAAACAGATAAAATAATGCTTTGTTTTTGCAAGAAAGCTCGAAATTACATGTGCACAACCCCTTTTCCCCCCAGTTCTTTTTAGGTAAGGAAACCAGACAAGCTGTCGAACAGCATGGGGATTAATCACCACCTTGTACCTCTCTGCAAAAAGTCTGTTCAGACACGACTGAGAATTTGACAACCCTCAGGGCTGATCTGTTTGTACCAACACCCAGTGAGCCCTCATCATCAAGCTGATTTCTCTAATTTCCTCTCTTATTCTGCAATGAATAAAATTGATGGGAGGGCGGCCCTACCTAGAATAAAAGCGTTACACACAGACAAACAAGAAGTACTCCTCGTGACCCTTCCACTCCCAACAAGAGGGAAGATTTTTCACACGTGAAGTATGTAATGTAACTTGCTGTCATGCTTTCAGAGGTGATGTTCAGCTGAAACTGTGGGAACAGAGAAAGACTTGTCCTTGTGTTCAAACATAGGAAAAAAGAGCATGGGAGGGATACTGTGTGTTAAGGCTTTGGTTCAGGACATTTTCCCGAAGAAAGAATGCACTTGAGCCTGTGTTTCACTTTAATGCTCCGCTTACATTCCCCCAAAGTCAATGGGACTCAAGTCCACGCTCTGTTGACCGAAGTGAGACTTCAGTCCATGCTTGAATACCTTTCTGTTGGTGTCTGATGCAATCGACTCACAGGGCATCCAAGATAAAGAGAGAGTCGTTTCCAAGAGTGTAAAAGGAAATCAGAATATTTTTAGGGCATCGCACTCAAATACCTTTTACTGAACAACACAGCTTTTGTAAAACTAATAGCTGGAATATTTCTTTTTGCCCATGAAGGCCATGGGGAAATCAGCATTAAAATATTTGCAAATATCTTCACAAACAGTTAATGTTGCTGCAAAAACTTTGCAACTAAGTTTAGGAAATTCTATGAATAAACTCCACTCATCTGGTTGCAGAGGAGGAGGCTGAAAAGACCACAGCAGCTGAAAACCAGGTCTTTTTTCTAACCTGTTTGAATAGATTGTCACAGATTTTTCCCAAAGCTGAAGCTATGATATGGCCCCTCAGAGCTGCCTCTTCTCCTGTGAAGTACGTCTCCAAGAAAACCCTGATCCCACGCTACACACACACAAGAAATAATAAATTAACTCCTATTTAGAGTCCTAAATTCAGAAAGACCTGCGGCCTAAGCCCATTTATGTATAAGCAGTGGAAAGACATAAATGAAATAGCAGTCTAGGATCCTAAATAATGCATTTGGTTTGGGTCCTTGAGACCCAAAGCCAGCATATCTGGGGAGCATCCCTGCTTTACCTTCAGTGATCTCTCATTTTCAAGCAACTTCCACTTTGTTTGATTTGACTCTTCATCTTGTCACCACAGGCAGCGTGCAAGACATTGCCCTTCTCCACTGCAAACGCCAGCTTGCACACAGAAAAGAGGGTGCAGGATCTCTTTGAAAAGGAGTTTTTGAGCAAAACCTTTACCAAATGGCGCTCTCAGATAAGGGGGCAGTGCTTTTTGAACCAACGTGTTCAAAGGTGGGTGTCTAACATCAGGTCTTAGAAACCCATAGAGCAGTCCCTGAAGGCCTCTGAAACAACCAAGTTAACGCATTTCCAAATAATGAGCAGCCTCATCTATGGCTGTTACACTTCCAAAGAGCAGGGAGCACCACGTGAGCATTTTGCGGTGGACAAGACCACTGAGGACATATGTGGCCATGCTCTTCAAATGCTTCTCACCTGCAGCTCTACTACGTGCAGATGGTGCAGGACCCAGCCGCACCAGGAGCAGATTCTGCTCATTGGGAGACTTCCAAGGAAAGCTCCAGTGAGGCCAACACAGAATGGAAGGGGAAAATTCCCACCTGAGAGACGTGATGGGCTGCTCCATTTCGCCCTAAAGGCAGGGGAGCCCACAGGCCTTTGGCAATGGTTAGAGATGGTCACTGGTGCATGCCTACTGCAGTGATGTGACTATGAGAACAGCCTGGAGGACCCAAATGCAGAAGCACCAACATGGTTGCCCTGGCCAGGCCTCATCCCCACCTTACACTTACCTTTTGCAGCTTGTCTGCTTTCTCATAGTACCCCTCCAGCTCCTGCCGCAGCATGTGGTTCTCCTCGGAGAGCATCTCCACCATCTGCTGTGCCCGCTCCACGATGGCAAAGGCGTCAGGCGTC
>JAAGNO010007809.1:0-11511 GCA_033439905.1 Ceryle rudis | reverse complement strand
TGGCCCGGAGGCGTCGGTGTCGGGGGCTGGGCAGCGGCAGGGGCCGGCAGCGGGGGCAAGGCACCCGGGAGCGGAGGGCCAGAGCTGGTGGTGGCCTGCGAGGACATGGGGCTGTGCTGCTGGGCCGGCGGCGGTGGGAAGGGCAGCTGGCATTGTCGGCTGTGGGGAAGCACACATGGGGGAGGCGTTAGAGCCGTGTGCCCTCAAAACGCGCACAGGAGCTTTTGCCTAATGACTGCACGCGTTATTAACAGGGTTGTAACTGCACGGTTGTGATTCCCGTCCTTAGTCACTCCTAAATACCAACAATCGTAGCACGGTGTGGGTAAATTGTCTCCTTGCCTGCTCTTGACAGTGATGTATACATCTGGCACAAATGGATAAAGGAAGCATTGACTCGAAAACAGCATTTTTGCCTAGGTGCACAGCTAATATTTCAGCAGCCAGCCAGCCTCTCCCTAACCCCCCTCGCCACAAACCCCACCACTGAGAAGCGTTAAGCCGGCAGGCTCGAAGGAAACACAAGGGATGCATTACTCACCCTTCGAACACCGCTCCCCGCCTGGAGCGAGACTGGCTGATTGACTGAACTGGGAGGTGAAAGGAAGTGATGTGAGCGAAGCAGCGTCCCCGAGCGGCTTTAGCAAGCGGCGAAGGGAAGGGCTGCTGCGGAGCTGCTGGAGGTACAGCCCTGGTCAATCACAGTGAGCGACGAAAGCCATCTTCTAGCACGAGACCTTATTGTGTCACTCCCCGAATCACAGCATCCATCACCCACCAGGCTCACGTCAGGGAAGGGTAAGAAGCGAGCTGGCGGCGGACCTGCTTGCAGGCTAGGCTTTCTGACGGCCGGTGGCTCTTTAATCCACCCGAGTCACAATTTGCAATGGCTGGAGGACAACCCAGGAGGACGTCTTAGCAGTGAGGGTAACCCTGCAGCTGGTGGCCAGGCAGGACTGGTAGTCCCTCACTTCTGTGTCCTGCATGTCAGCTCTGCAAGCTTAAGAAGGGAGATTGTCCCTGCTTCAAAAGGCAAAAACTCAGGCAGGGGGCAGCTCAAGGCTCATTTGAACCCAGGTCCATCCCTCCATCCACCACACAGGCAGCCTTGAAGCCTCAGCCAGAGCCTCGCTGTGCACAGGCTGAGTCACTCCTCAGCCCAGATGCCAAAGCTGTGAAATTTCTACACTGCGCTTCTCTAAGAGACTCAACCCAGACCACGCGGGACATCTGTGTCAGAGCTCAGTCAGGCTGGAAAATAAGCTGGCTGCTGGACCCCACCTGAAGTCTGCAATCAAGCATCTTCTGAAAGTTGTATTTTAGCTTTAACCACAACCTCTGAGGCTTGCTGTTGCTATGGCTGCCTTTATTTCTGTACCCTGCACGAGGCAAGAGATTTAACGAACAGACGTATTTGCCCCATTTTGCCTCGAAGATCCACAAATGCTGTTTTTTAGAGGCAATTTTGTGCTATATAAATACATAATAATTATTATTACTGCTGTCTTCAGCATCTACACAGCTTCTCAAAGTGGGGTTTTCAAAAGCTCTCAGCATTGGCCTAATTCTACTGACAATAACTCATCACTGCCTTCAGTTGCAGCAGAACAAGATGAAAGGTTAAGGCAATTTCAAAGCCCAGCCCCAAAAGTGAACAGTGCTACACTAACAAGCTTGTCCCCACCAAGCCACATGATGGCAAGGAAAGCCAGCAATTCAGCCCTATCTGGTATCCCGGTAAAAAGGTCTTTCTTCTCTCTCTTATAACCCCTTTTTAAGCACTGAAAGGTCACAATAAGGCCTCCCTGGAGCTTTCTCTTTTCCAGCCTTAACAACCCCAATTCTCTCAGCCTTTCTTCATAGCAGTGGTGCGCCAGCCCTCTGATCATTTTTGTGGTCCATTTCTAGACCTGCTGTAAGAGGTCCATGTCCTTCTTGTACTGGGGACTCCAGAGCTGGATGCAGTGCTCCAGGTGGGGTCTCACCAGAGCGGAGTAGAGGGGCAAAATCAGAATCACATCCCTCGACCTGCCATGCTTCTTCTGATGTGGTCCAGGACATAGTTGGCTTTCTGGGCTGCAAGCGTACATTGCTGTTGCATGTTGGATTTTTGTCCATCAGTATCACCAAATCCTTCACTGCAGGGCTACTCCCAATCCCTTCATCCCTCAACCTGTACTGATACCAGGGATTGCCCTGACCCATGTGCAGGACCTTGCACTCGGCCTTTTTGAACTTGGTGAGGTTCACATGGGCCCACCTCTCTAGTCTGTCAGTGTCCCTCTGGATGATGGCATTCTGTCCCTCAAGCAACCACCTGCGCCACTCAGTTTGGTGTCAGCTGCAAACTTTGAGGATGCACTTGATCCTATTGTCCACATCACTGATGAAGACATTAAATAGTATTGGTTGGGACCCACTGTAAGGGTAAGGACCTTTAAGTAAGGACGCTTGAGGTACACTACTCATTACTAGTTTCCACTTGGACATTAAGCCATTGACTGTAACTCTTTGGACGTGGCCACCCAGCTAAGTCCTTATCCATCTAACAGTCTATCCACAAACCCACACTTTTCCAAGTTTAGAGGAAAGGTTGTTGTGAGGAATCATATCAGAAGCCTTACAGAAATCTAAACAGATGACATCCGTAGCTCTTTCCTTATTCAGCCGTGCAGTCACTTCACCATAGAAGGCCACTAGATTAGTCAGGCTTCATTTGCCCTTGGTGAAGCCGTGCTGGTTGTGTTTAACCACCTCTCTGTCTTCCGCATGTTTTGACATAGCTCCCAGGAAGAACACTGCTGAGTTTTACCTGGCCCACCCGTGCACTGTGCCTGCACGGCACACACTGCAGCACAACAGGAAAAAGGGAACTGCAGCAGCCATGCAAAAACACCCCTCACTGCACGTCACAGTAGCTGGAGTCAAAAACCATCCCACCCTGCCAGAGGAGAGGGTGCTACCACAGCTTCTTCCTCTGTGCTGACTGCAGTGATTTGCTGTGGTGCTCAGTATCACCTTAGCAGGACGGGCTGAAGGCATTCCAACAGGGAGTATATCATTTTAAGCCAGGGTGTTAGGCTGCCTTGCTCTCTTGCGTTTGTCATCAGAAAGGAAAGGAGCATGTACCCCCACCCCTTCTGACTGGTTTGTTGGAACTGTGCCTTTCAGATGGTGCTCAACACTGCCTAAGGTTGTAGAAAGAAGCAGTCACAATTTCCCCTGAAATTCTCTTAAAGTGGTGGGTCCAAGGTAGCTCCAGAGCTCCCAGACACTGGCACTGGGTTAAGATGCTGCTCCCTGCTTACCTACCTTTGGAGTTTACAGTCACTCCAGACTCACCACTTCTGCCTGCTGCTAGGACCTCACAGGATGATGCCCTGGGCGGGGCATCACACTGTCCTGGGGGGCTCATTTTACCTTTCTGGGACTAAAACCACATCTCCTAGCAGTATTTAGTGATCCACAGCCATGGTGCCAGTGTGCCATCACAAGGACAGCCCACCATGGACACAGCTCTCACACTATCCCCACAGTGCTCCTTTCCTTCTGGTGTTCCAGCACGTAAAACCTGGCAAGGACCCCACATCTGTCATGGGACTGGAATATTTTGTTTGCTTGAAAATCTGAGTAAAGAACACCATGAGCGTTGGAGCAACAGCTGTCGCTCATGGTGCAAAAGATGCTCCATAAGCACATACAAATGCAGCCAAGCACACAGCACCTCCTCAGTGCTGCTGACAGCCAGTCTCCACTTGGGTGTTTTACCACAGCAATTAGTTGAGCTAAGTGTGAGTTTCTTTGTCTTTAGCAAAATGAAGTCCACAGTTGGCTTTATGCAAGGGGAAGCCTGCCTGTCTGGACATAGTTATACCACTACAAGGACTCAGATTTGCCACAGGTACAGATTTTCTCACTTCTTTATGGGAATAGTTTAGAGTACTATAACGTCATTGATCTCTGGATCTGAACCAGTGGAGATATAGCAATTTTGCTTTTTCACGATGAAACTGTACATTCTTTGGTCATGAATATGCTTTTTAAACACTCACAGGAACTCCTGACAATGGACTTTTGGGAAATCTGGACCTCTCATCAATTAAACCTTTCCACATGCACTTCAGCCTGTCTTAGCTTTGCACTACAGAGGGAGAAGAGTTCCCCAGGATCTCCATTTTCTTGAACTACAAACCACTTGCTGAGCTACTAAAGATTTACACCCTGTAGCAGCAGCCAGGCACCAGAGTCTCAATAGCTGGGGCCACAGGAGAGATTCTCCGAAGTGTTTTCCAGCCGGGAAACTAATCCAGCAAAAACGACATTACATCTCTTGAAGCACGTCTGTTCAACATAACGAACACACTTCTGACTTCCCTTCTACTTGCTTAATCTGTCCCAATTTAATTCTGACTAAGCCTACGGCAAAATCTCCGAGCGTATATGCAATAAAATCAACACAGCGATTCATACTAACAAATCAACACTTGTAGAAATAGGAGAGTTATAACATCAGCTTAGTTCACATCCAACCGCTCACATAAAGCTCCAAAAAAACGAAGCAATCAGGATTATCCTGAGCTCCTTCAGACTTAGTAAAGAATGACATTCTCAAAATGCTTCTACTGTATTTTAAGTGCTGATCTTACTCTGCATTAAAGCAGGTTAAGGTTTTTCACCAAACACGTTTTCATCAAAAATTTGCCTTCTTAAAAGCATGAAACTGGGGGACATTATCAGTTTTGGTATCTCTGCAACACTGCAGATACACGCCTATTGAAAATGTATTTTTTTATTGATGTTATTGTAGAAGTAGGGCTCCTATGTACTTCTATGATAAGAAGACAAAAATAAAAACCAAATTAAAGAAAACAACTTTTAGAACAGGAAACACCATGCAGGCAGTGAGCTTTGAAAGGGCTACCCTGCTAGGGTCACCAGAGTGCACGCTGTCAAGTGATATATGGCTTGTGATATATGTAATATCTTGCTATGTATAGCTTGCAATACAGTGTCTTCAGCAACACACTTGACCATGGGCCTCACTTTCATGAGAAACCCCTTGGAATTCAGCAAGGCCACCCAAACCCCCCTGTTTCTGTATGGTCTTAATACTCCTCTTATACTGGAACCCCTGGGAGCAAGAATGACCAACACAAAGGAACTGGGGGGAGGTGTAGAATTTGTATCTGTATGTAGGAACAAGAAACCCTAAAAGGACAATTAATGATGAAGTTCACTTGCAGTTGACCACCAGGGAATCATAACTACAGAAGAGCTATTGCTCGGTAAAGCAGGGTAGTATAAGAAGTAATGAAATGAAAATGCCTGTAAATGTTCTGGAAAGTTCACCACTACCCTGCTACAGGTACGACGCAGCTCTCCTCTGTGTGGGGATGAAGAGTGGCCAGTGAAGGAAGGACTTTGCTTCCAACATACCATGGCATTTATGTTCATACTTAAAACGCCCTTCTCTAACCTATTTAAGCTCATCTTTCTTTAAATGTTCTGCCTTCCTTTGCCTCTAGGGCAGACTGGCCTAATTCATTCCTCAAACACTCTCCCAAGGGACTTATCTCACAACTTCGCACAACCCCTGTGGATGCTCCAGCTGAGTCAGAAAAGAGAAAGAGGCATTTCTGGGGTACGGATCTTTGAAGCTGCCTCGAGCTTTTAACTTACAAGAGTAAAAAGTGCACACACGGTGCTTAGTCCTGCCCATTAACTGGAAGCCTTGAGCATGGATGCTAACTACAGACCCAAGTGTCTATCTGACTTCAGCTATGATTTCTGCAGTCATGAAGCAGACTTCATATGCTATTCTTTGTCACTGCGAGTAACAAAAGTATCAGTGTTGTCACCATGTGGGGAAAAAAACAAGATCATGGGAAAGTCAGAAAGCCCAGCCTGAGGGTCATGGTACAAGGAAACACAGTTAAGAGACCCATCACTAAATGCTGCCACAGACAGAAATGGGAGGACACTTTCCATAGCCAAGACACAGCCCTCACGGTATCCTCTGTCTTGCAGATTCAGCAACAGTTGCAGCACCTTGTAAACACAAAGGTTTATTTCAAAAACCATTTTGCAGAGTTGTACTCGCCTCTCCAGAATTTACTCTTTTATTTGTGATGTTTGTTAGCACTGGAAAGACTTGGCCTGGCTTCTTCAGGGGTGATTATATCAAGATTTGCAGGGCAAAATTATCATCTGAAGAGGCACACGCTGTATTAAACATATCCTCTGTAACTGAGAGGGACAAGATATTGCATTTCTTCACAGGGATCCACGCTCAGAATAAATACTTTCTTAAGGCCCAGCTGATTTTCTTCAAAGGAAGAGTTGCCCTCCTCAACCTCTGCACTCCTAGAGGAACTGAACACGACAGTAACACAGAACGGTAAGGAGAAATGACACGGGCATCACCCAAGCTGTGGGAACAGCTTCATTTTTCTTTCATGAAAGGCAGATTAGACCAGGAGGAAAGGATAAAAAGCTCTTCTGCAGGGCTGCCAGCACCCACGTCAGCTGGAAGCGCAGCCTCCAGCCCACGCTCATGCTTGGGCTATCCTTGCAGGGAAACGCCAGCAAAGTCAGCTTGGGTGTGACACACTGCCAGCACGCCTGCCTGCCTGCTGCGGTGTCTCAGGGAGGAAAAGGAGCTCCTTGTAGTCCCCTCAGCAGCCACAGACACATGGTTGAATG
This sequence comes from Ceryle rudis, assembly GCA_033439905.1. Lineage (NCBI taxonomy): Eukaryota > Metazoa > Chordata > Aves > Coraciiformes > Cerylidae > Ceryle > Ceryle rudis. The sequence goes on along the minus strand of JAAGNO010007809.1, from coordinate 4,809 downwards.
AGTAAATACCAACAGGTTGTCTGAAAACAGCAGTAATGGGGCAGGGGGGGCAGTTAATACACAAATAACCAGAGAAGCCACGGACTATTCTGGCAGTTAAATATAGTTTTTTACACCCAGGCAGGGCGGAATTTTATGAGGCACATAAAAAATTGCCATATCTTTAAAAACAGCCCAGATTTATTCTTCAGGCTCATGCTGCGTCTTAAAATGCATGGATTAAATCAGAATTAAAAGGTATCTGCATGATTGACTACTGCACATAGCCACAAATGAAGTCCCCTCAAGAAGCAGTGGTGTTTCTGGTTCAAAGCTTCATCTGCATTATACATGCTTCTAATTAAAGGTGTAGAGAAAGAAATCATTTTGGATAAAAAGACATCTGACAAGGGCCACTGGGAGCAATGAAGACGATTCATTGCACTGAGCGACCTGGATCACTGCTTAAGCAGGGCACAAAGAAACAATATGGACTTAAGCAGGTCCAAGTACATCCCCTCAGGAATAAATACAGCAAGCTACAGGAAAAAGGTGGGAAATCTGACCCTGGGCTACGACTACCCTCACATGCCTGACCAGCTAAGAAGCTGGACAGGGAGCTCCCAGGGTTCCACTGTCTGAAATGGCAACTGTTAATGAACTACATAATGAGGAACATTGAATGGCACTGCAGAGGTGATACCGTATCCTGTTAGACTCTGGTGCAGCTGGTACTGCAACAGTGTCCAGGTCAGCTTTCCACAATGAAAAAAAAACAGCTTTTGACAACAGTGAAATAATTACAGGGCTCCAGGCTCCATCTGTTAAATGCCTTAAAGGATTAATTGCACAGGGCTCCTTCGCTGTATCTGACAAAGATATCGCAAAATCCCAACGGGTAACTAGAAAATACAGGCTAAAACTAAGGTGCAGATCTGTGCCAGAGATGGCAATTAGCTAGTGGAACAAGTCTGTAAAGGCCATGATGGATCCTCCAGACAGAGAGTGCTATAATCGCCAGGACTAAGTGTTTTGCAAACTGGAGTTCATTCACAGAGCTGTGCAAAAGACTAAATCAGATTATTTTGAAGCCCTTTTACCTGACAAGCTGAAACTCTCAAGCATGCACCTAAGGAAAGTTAGCAAAGACACCATTCAGGAATAGCTGCATATCTAGGAAAGGAAAGGTTTTCCAAAGATTATTACACTTGGCCACCTTACAGCATTCAAAAGTCGTGAGTCAGGGCCCCAGGCATCATGCAACTGGCTTAAAAATACTGGTATTTTAGAACAGGAACAAACATCAGTTCCTTTTTATTTGCATCTGTTTTGCTTTTTTCCTTTTAAGCTTCAAGGTTCAAGTTCTGCTCTGATGTCCACAAAGCAGAGGTCACTAAGTCTAATTTATATAAATGCTGAGATTCCTGCAGCATCATACGACTCGAGGAAGTCTTCAGGACAATACCAAATGTCTTGAGATTTACAGTAAAGTTCTCAGATTTCACCATGGTGATTATAAAGGCAGCATTTCCTTTAAAACCATCCAAGTACCAAAAAAAAGCCAAACCAAAAAAAGCAAATTAAGCAGCAGCTGCAGTTATCCCATCTCCTTCAACAGCTCCCTGTCAGCATTTGTGGGTTTCCAGCCACATTTCCCTCATCACCAAAGGACTAGAGAAGAGTAGGGGATCGGTGACCCTACAGGTCTTTTCCATCCCTGATATCTGTGGGTGATTCCTCTGGACTCTGCTTCTCTCCTTTCTATTTTGGATGGCAGAAGCCTTTTGCACAGTCCCTGTCCAGAGGATGCCAGGATGGATGGCCTGGGGAGCAGATAAGGCCAGGACAGAAGGAAGGAAATGGTGAGATATATGAGATTCCCATCTGACCATGGGCAAAGCTCTGTTTCCATTAGCTTTTTTCCCAGGCCCTCCCGATGAGATGGAAGCTGGAATTTCTTACCTCACTTGCTCCTCTAAGAGAAAAAACATCCTCTACAAACCCTACTCTTCCATTAACCTTATGAAACCGTGTAGTCCCCCTTCCTTGACCACTCTTACCAAGGTCCTCCACCCCAACCATATGGCCCAGGAAAGGGGGAAACAGTGAGCAGGAGCAGAGGCACAGAAGATTTGAGCTTGGGAGCAACTCCGCAGTGTAACACAGCTCCCAACTCTCCTCCAGCAATGCTCAGGGGCTGCTGCCCAGACAAGTCCTCTAGCAGAGATGGGGCTGACATCCACAGACAGGTAACCTGCCTTAACCCTCTCCATAGAGAAGAGCATTTGTGGCAGAGGCTGTTTTGTGAAATTGTGGTTTAACCACCCTCATTCCAGACCTGAGCAAGCCCACCCGGCGATGCAGCCTGAGATGTGTGCAGCAATGCACTGGAGCACGACTGCTGCAGACAGAGACACCAAACCAGTTTAACCAATTAAGAACAAGTCTGGGTAATGCCAACCATGAATATTTCCATGTGCCCAAGCTAAGTGAAAGGTTGACATTCCCGTATCGGAAAGCATCACAGAAAAAAAAAAACCAACCAAGATGAGAATGCAGGCCACTCCTTGCCGACATCTCCTACACAGCCAAATGCCCCCACCACTGGGCAAAGCAATGGCATGAGATACAGTCTGCAAGTGAGCAACTGTCCTGCTATTACTAATTACCTTCTAAAATGTAGCCAGCAGGAACAGAAAGGCAGGAAACATCCCCCAAAATCCAAGCACTGTGTGAAAGGAGCTAAGAAGGACTTGAAAATCCCTGTCTGCACACCAGGACCCAGAAATGCCTTCGAGAAAGCACAAGAGAGACCACATGCCTTAGGCCAAACCTAGCTTTGGTGAAACACCCCCCGGCTATACCAAACTCCTGTCCCACTCCTGGAAACACACGCTGAGGTAGGCAGCAGAAATATATGCAGACTGAGAGGTACTCAGGCGCCTGCTGAGCTGCAAGAAAAACACCAATCAAGATTTTTCAGTAAGTCTGCAAACTGCAATGGCTCTGCTCTACCATACTGCTGGTCCTCTGCTGCACAACACATCCCCCTGGTACCCCTGAACCTGCCAGGAGGGACATTTCTTCAATGTCATGCAAAGGAAAGAGCAAACACAGGTAGCAGGCAACCCCTCTGCAGTGTGCTTGGGGGGGGTCAAACCATGCTGCCTTACTGGCAATGAGCAGTAACCACCACCATGAGCCAGGAAGTTTCTTCCCACGGCTGCTGGGGTGATACAGCAGCACCTTGGGATAAGGCTGGGGGCTGGCCTGAGCTGCTGGCATGGGAAACTGCACTGAAATCAGAGGGTTTCTCAGCATTAACCTTGATGATCAGGCACCTGGACAAGATTGTAAAACTGGTCCCAAAGGGTTTCCCACTACCCACCATGCCATTCCTGGTTAGCTGCTGCAGTGCATGCAGCACCCAGGTCTGCTTGCTTACACAGACTCAGCAGAACAGACTCTGTGGGTATCAAATCTGCATTTTCCAAGAAAAACAAAAAAACTCCAACCAGCTCCTTTTCTGTGGGGATGAATCTGCTTGGTGCCGGAGATGTTTGTTAGTGCTGCAGAAGGCTGCGGCAGAGCAGAGCCCCAGCTCAACCCCATCGCCCTCGAGTTCGTATAGCTGGTTTTTAGCATAAACAGAGATTTTCTGAGCTCTTAAAAATATCCTCTCACTCTGAAAAAAAAGAGATCACACAAAACTCCGCACAGCGGTAGGTTGGTAATGAAAACACATGTGTAGCTGGAGGAAGGCCAGCAGCACTCAGCACAGGCCCTTCGCTTGTCACAACTGCCTTGCAACATTCATCAAAGCCACGCTCCCGAGTTCCTCACCGTCTTGACACGAAACCTATCACTTTTGCAAACGCAGAAAGGCAGAGCATTCACCCCCTGGACTTCATGCCTTACAAACTCCAGAAAAGAAGAGCTGTGTCAGCTGCTCCATCTCTTCTCTGTGCCTGTGCTGTGGCAAAATAAGTGCAGTCAACTTAAGTAGACACCGACAAAATCTTTGGGGATTTTTGGGGTCAGAAAAGACCTAATGAGGCAGCTTGCAACATGAAAGTCATCCACAATTACACCGGGCAACACCAGCCTTGCAAATATAGCAAAATAGTGTCCAGGTGGTCAGAGAGACAGGGATCAGACAGAGAGATGCTTGTGTTGAGGTACAGAGAGAAAAAGGGAGCCCTCAAGGCCCAGGCTCACCCTTGAAGGCAGCAAACCTGTTTGGGTGCTGGGCAGGACCTGTGCCGTTCACAGGGATCAGCTTGCAATGAGTAAACACTCTGGATTATTTTTAATGCGCTTGGAATAAACTCGTGCTTGTGAGGGGGCCCAGCATGAGGGGCCCGGTACCATGAAAGCCCCACATGAGCTCTGTTGGGAAGATTTAAGTAGGGCATAAGCAGCGTATATGCTCTATATAACCTTCTTGGAGATGGAGGTGTCTCCAGCAGCCATCCCATGCGGGTCTGGCCACAGGGGTGTGATGTCCCCACTGCACGCCTGAGACTGAAGCTCCCAGAGGCCACATCTACATGAGGCCCATGCCTCACAGAAGGCAGCTCCTCCAGCAAGGGCAGGATCAAGTCCCTCTGTCAGACCAACCCGCCCCTTGACAGCCATTACCTGTTGACCCCGTACTCTGGAGGCGGCTGGTAGCGCACGAGGGCCGCTTCCGCCCGGGCAGGCTGCGGGGCAGCGTAGGAGGCTTTGAGGACATCCTGCGCCGGCTGCTCGCCATAGAAAAGCCCATGCTCCTGTGCCTTGCTGCCGGGGGCTGCCGCCTTGCTTTTGTAGGGGTACTCGGGAGGTGGG